>MU743629.1:6071-19082 GCA_026770625.1 Nicotiana glauca | reverse complement strand
AGAGCATTTTCTAGAGGAGTGTGTGGATGCCAATGAACACATGGTCAAAGAGTTCTACTGCAATATAGCCCAGCCCACATCAAAAAGGGCTCCAAAGTGACCAAGGTTCATAATTTGAAAGTGTTATTTGAAGGGAAGTACCTCAATGAATATCTTGGCCTCAATAAGGAAGATAAGTTCTTTTACATGGCAAAGTTGGAAATGGGTGATGAGGTTTGTCCCTGGCTAGCATAGTACTTGGCAATCCCAGGTACCACACACGGCTGGTTGACTACTGGAGTAAAGATCTTGAGACGGACTTTACATTTCAAGGCACGGGGGTTAGAGACTTTCGTATGTAGCAGGTTGGACCCCACGGCACATGACAACACCATTCCTCTTTCCCGGGTTGTGTTAGTAGCTTCCATTATGGCAGGGTACCCCATAAATATGGGAAATATGATGTTGAAGATTATCTCCATCGTGGGTGCAGAGCATGACCGAAACTACCCTTTCACCAACGCCCTTACTATGTACTTCCGGGACCTTCAAGTGGAAAAAAGGCCCCTATGACATCAAGGTCAAGGTGAAAGCCCCGTTTTCTTGGTTCAATATGCAGGGGGATGACAACCCCAAGAGCAATAACTTCAAGGGTTCAGCTACGACTACAATTAGCCAGTCTGAAGAGCTAGTTGTAGTAGTGGCTCCTGCTGAGCCTACCTCTACTTCCACAGATGTCCCTCTCTGTCCTTCCACTTCCATAGCCATTCCTGCCGGTCCATCTATATCAGTAGGCCCATAGATCCCATCTTCCCGGTTCACTCTATTACTTCTCACCGACTGAGCCAGGCGCTTCTCAGCATAAATAACTAGATACAGACTGCCTCATCCAAGTTGTCCTTGCTCACCACTGTGGTAGAGGCTCAGTCGGTACCTTCAGCTCCACAGGTTCCACAGTCGATAGAGGATGCGCTTAAGGAGATACTTGACAACTAAAAGAAGATCCTCGATACTCAGGCTACGCTTTCAAAGGAAGTTGATTCACATAGCAAGGCTCTCAAGGAGATTGCTAAGGAGCGTAAGAAACTGAGGAAGACACGAGCCTCTAAGGAGTCCTTGAAGGAGTTGCGCGCAGATGTTGACAGACTGAAGGTAGATTACCTTCCTTTAGACTTATTGCTCGAGGACCCAGTTCCAGCAGCTCATCCACATCCAAAGCAGTCACAGAGGCCTTCGAAGAGGTGGAGGATGATTCCTAGAGCCGATGATGCTATCATCCAATTGGCGGACCCATATGAGACCTCTTCCAATCAGCCACAGGATGTACCAGTTCCAGAGCCTGTCCAAGTCCAGGCCCAGGTCCCAATAGCAGAGCAGCAGGCCACAGAGGACCAGTTTGAGGTCCCCGAGCACGAAGAGGACCCAGGGACCACACATGAGCCTAAGCAGATAGACAATACTTAGGGTACTTGGTAGGGTTGTTGTGTATGTATTGTAAGGGGGAAGTAGGTAGAGATTTGCAGGGTTATGAGTTTGGTCTGTGTTGTAGGATTGTGACTGCGTGTGTTTTCTGATGTGATATGGAGAGGGAAGTCTGCATTGTGCAGAATGCAGAGGTTGTATATGTTTTTGGACTGATGGTTGTGTATGGGGTGTGAAATTAGTGATGTGGAGTTGTTTACGCGGGGTGAAAAGGTTGTGACACAGGTTGAACTAGGGGGGTGATCTATGTTTAAGCATGAAATGAGAGGGGGCAGTTATGGTGATGTTTGCATTTGGTTGGATAGTTGGGGTAACTTCTCTAGATATGTATGTGTCTGACATGATTATGAGTGGAAGTTGAAGCCTGCTGAAATGGGATTTGGAATTTCTTGGCTTGTTTATGTCTGAAAGAAGGGATGCAAATTCTATCTAAATGAATTTGACCTCTTATGTGTTCAGGTAATTCATTTAGACAGTAGTAGTGTGTTATGGTGGGGAGGTTGTGACTGATTTTGGACAATGAATCTGCAGAGAAGTTTGCCTCTCTGTACACATGGGAGCATTTGAATTTTTCATACAGCCTGCATAATTCTTTGAGGTTTTGCAATTTAGTGTCTAGATTCCAACGGGAAGCTGAGGTATGGTTAATCCAATGAATAAGCAATCCAGAATCAACTTCTAGGTGAATTTTGGTGATGTCATTGGCCAAACTCCACTGCATGCCCAAGACCGCTGCTTGAGTTTCTACAAGGTTGTTGGATCCTTCGTCAAGAGGACTGACTATAGTATGTATGAAGTGGCCTTCTGAATCTCTGATGATGATACACGCGCCAATCTTTCCAGGGTTGTTTAAGGCACTACCATCATTGTTAACTTTAACAAAACCAGTTCAGGTTTCAACCATGCCAATGAGGTAAGGCTAATGTGGGACTATAGGTTTTCAACCATTGGGAGGAGTTTAGACCAACTAAAAGGCCATGAAATATCAGGGTAGTAGGCTTTGAGGAGCTGGTTGGTGTCTAAAGAGATGGAGAAAAGAACCCTTGTCATTGATAATTTTTTGGAGCCATATTTAGCACTGCATCTAGTCTTCCAAAGACTCCAACAAAGAATGATGGGGATGGTGTCTATGAGTAACTTGTGGATTTCATTTTTGTCCTTCTGAACCCACCATTTAACAAGCAAAGGTTGTAGAGGCATAACAATGAAAGAAAATCCAAATGGTCCTGAGATGATTTTCCGGATAGCCTTAGCAAAGTGACATTTATTGAAGATGTGATCAACAGATTCATCTTGGGGTATAATGCAACAGGCATATATGTTGGCAGTTGAAATGTGAAACTTAGCAACTTTATCATCTATGGGAATCTTGTTCTATGGATCTCTCCAAAGGCAGAAGGACCATTTAAAGGGATGTATTTGTGCCACGTCATCTAAATGGTAAAGATGGTAGGTCTATTCTCTCTTACCACATTCCTTGCTGAAGCACGGGTAGAGTTGCCTGATGGTGTTGCTTTCCAGATTGGTTTGTGATGCAGGAGAGGGTTGTAGTGCATGGGGACTTGTGAAATGAATTGGATGATGAGAGAAAGGGCAGTGGCATTCACTTTATGTAGATCCCAAGTTCCTCAGCTCCAGAAGTGGGAGACCTTTCTGATGCCAGGTCTGCTACCTTGTGGTCTATAGCTGGCTAAGTTGCATGTGCCAAGCCAATTGTCCCACCAAAATCTTGAACTTCCTGAATGAAGTCTCTATTGTATGTGTTTTCCTGCCTGTTTCTTGTTAGCCATCATTATTTTCCATGCCCCCTTCATTTCTGGGTTTAGAAAGCTTTTGCCAGGATGCTCAGTTGTACTTATTTCTATCATTATTTATACTCCAGAAAAAGTTTATAGCAAGCTTTTGAATTTTTTTATCACATTTTTAGGGGGAGAGACTTCTGAGAGGAGATGGATGGGGAGAGATTGGAGAACATGTTTGATCAATGTTGCTCTTACACTGTAAAACAATATTCTACCATGCCATCCTCTTATTATGCTTACTACTTTGGATATGAGGGAGTTGAAATGGACAATTATCTTCCTACCTATGTAGAGGGGACAACCAAGGCAGGTAATTGGGGAGTCTATTCTGGAGAAAAAATTGATTTGTTGGATTCTCCTATTAGTGTATTGGAATACACAGGATGAGGTCATGAAGTGAATTTTGTTCTTATCGATCAGCTAGCCAGAAGTCTCTTCATAGGATTGGAGGATATCCATGATTTTCTGAAGAGAAACTTTGCTGCCAGAGGTGAAGATTATAATGTCATAAGCAAAGCTCAAATGGGTGATTTGAGAACCTCTCTTTTTCATGTAAAATCCATTGAAAAGTTTGTCATAAGTGAGGTTGTTCAACATCCTAGAGAGAAGTTCTGCACCCAAAATGAAGAGTGCAGGGGTCAAGAGGTTTCCTTGCTTGAGACCTCTGGTAGAATGGAAGAAACCACATCTGGTGCCATTCACAATTACTGAGTACCAGTTGTTTGAGAGGGTTCTCCACACCATGCTAGTGATCATTTCCCTAAAGCCCAATCTACTCATCATGATGCTGGTAAAGGACCAGGATACTCTGTCATATGCTTTAGCCATATCAAGTTTAATCACCACATTGGCTCCAATGTTTGGTTTCTTGATTCCCTGAACAATTTCTTAGGCAAGCATAATATTTTCAGAGATGTTTCTTCCCTTAACAAACCCAGTCTGATATGGAGAGATGATTCTGGGAAATATTGGTGCAAGTCTTGAATTGATAACCTTTGAGATAATTTTGTTGATGAAGTTTCTTAAAGTGATTGGCCTGAATTATGAGAAGGAGTTAGGGAATTCTACTTTGGGAAGGAGTACAATGCATGCTTGAGGCATATTTCTGGCCATAGTGGAACCACAAAAGAAGGCATTGACCACATTAAGAAGGTCAGTTTTGATGATATCCCAACAATGTTCGAAAAGTTTTCCATTGAGTCTATCAGGGCCAGCTGCACTTGTTGGATTCATTGAGAAAATAACATCTTTGATCTGCTGCATAGTTGGGTCTTGGGTGAGAATCTCATTGTCTTCATGAGTTACCAGAGTAGGAATGTAGGAAATTATATCCTCCCTAATGGCACCACCAGAATTAGTGAATAGGTTCTTAAAGTTTTCACAAGCAGCCTCTCCAATGGCTTCTTCACCTTATACATATTCATCTTCACTGGTTTTGATCTTATGAATGTATAGCTTTCTTCTCCTACCTCTTATTAAGTTATGAGAGTAGATGGAGTTTGCATCACCTTCTTTGAACCATTGAAGTTGTGTTTTCGATTTCAAGACTGACTCCTCAATCTTCATGTGTCTGATGTACTAGGCATTGATTTCATGAAGTTTTATTCTATCAGATTCCATGTTGGTCTGTGGCCGGGTCTCTTTATCAGTTCTTACTTTGTCCTTAAATTTTTTAACCTTTTTGTATATATCACCGTATTTCTGTTTTGTCCATTTACTCAAGGAAGAGCATAGGTTTTTATTCTTCTGGTGAAATATCCACATGGCATTTACTTGCACTAGTTTGTTCCAAATGGCTTAAACCAGTATGAAGTATTCATTGTTGGTCCAGCAATTTAGGAATTGGAAGTATCTTTTTTGGTTGTCTGGTCTTACATTCATGTCCATGAGGAGAGGAGAACGGTTACAGCCAGAAGAGGCAAGATGAGTGATGGTTGTAGCAGGGAAAGAAGCTAGCCAGTTGTCATTCACAAGACCTCTGTCCAATCTCTTCCATACAATGTCACAAGGGCCTCTTCCATTAGACCAAGTGTACCTTGGACCATAGAATCCAAGACCAGTGAAGCCACAGTCTTCAATCATGTTAAGGAACTCAATACTCTTATTGATTTGGTACGGAATTCCCCCAATATTTTATTCAGTGGATGTTATAACATTAAAATCACCAATTGCACACCAAAGGACACCTATAGTAGTATATTTGAGCCATAAACTATCCCACATCGGTCTTCTCAAGGGTGGTTTACATTTATCATGAATGAAAGATATGTGAAAGGTATCACATGCTTCCCCATTCTTTAATTCCATTGCGACCTGATGTTTCATCTGGTTCAAGAACAGTCCTAGTGAATTATTGATCCCAAAAAATCCAAATTTTATTGTTATAGTTTCAGATGGAATTATGCATCGAGAGTTGGATTTTGAAGTGATTGAAGTATGTGTCATCCAGTAGAGTTGGATTATGAAGAAGGGGTTCCAGGACAACAATGACGGAGTTGTTGTGGAGTTTTTTTTAGTATTCTTAGCCTCTCAATGGCTCCAGAGGTCCTGATGCATCCAACATTCCAAGTAAGTGTACTAGTCATTTAGAAAAGGGAGGGTAGTTTGTGGTTTGGTGGTATACTGCTGCTTGAGGTAGATTTTCTCCTTGTAAGTCTTGGTGAAGATCTTATTTTGTATCTTTGGGAGGTTTTGTTTTCTTCCTTATTTGGTATTCCATTTACTACAACAATTAAGATGTCACAATATTGCTCCTCTTCTAATGTTTCACCTTCTTCATCCTCATCTTCAAATTCACCTCTCATCTCATCCTTAGAAAGAATAGGTCTATATTCATCTTCCAGTAGGAAATATTTGTTGAGATAATATTCTTCAAGGAAAGGATTCAAGGGGGTGCAGTTGGATCTATGCAAATGTTTGTTGAGGTTGTGGGAGATCTGTTTGGTTAATTTGAGTGTTAGGGGACCTTTGGGGATATTTGTCTCACTTCCAATATTAGTGTCAACTTCTTTATTGGAAAGACGGGGTTGAGAAAGAGAGAGAGGGGTTGGAGAAATATTTTTCACTCATGGGTCCAGAGTTACCCGAGGAAATCACAGAGCTCCATTTCATTTGGGCAATTGGGTTATGGAATGGGGTGACAGAGTTAGAACACATATTTTTATCCGATGGTTCATTTATACTGATACTTTTACTTTGTTTCCTCATAGATTTTCTCTTTTTGTGGCTAGGTTTATATTTGGATTTTGGGGTTTGAATTTGGAAGTCTGAGGCTACATGGCTTTTCCTTTGATCAATGATCTCATCTGGGCAGCATGATCCTCATCTGAGCTGATAATCTCAAGGATCTCCTCATGATCCTAAATCTGAACAGAGTGTTGATTCTTCGGATTGACAGGAGTGGAAGAAGTGCGAGCATAGACTGGAAGGCCCATCCTAGGGTCAACAAATTGTGCCGGAGAACACTCATGCAAAACATGAGGAGACCCCTACCCCTTATTTGGATCCCCATCATATAATTCAAGAGGCTTCTCCAGACCACTCACATGTCCTCCATGAACTACATTATTCACAACAGCTAACTGGGGGGCATTGATGTTGGGATATAGAATTCTAAAAGCCAGAATTGGCATTTAAAGCAGCAGGAGCTAATTCCTAGGAGGTAGAAGGCATATATGTCTGTGAATTGTTCACACTAACTTGATGTGTGTTTGCTTCTCGTGTTGGCTGGGCAATGCTTTGCTTTGGTATGTATGCCTAATTCTATTTCTTATTGTTTTGTGAAGTTTTTCTTCTTTTGTGCTTGTTATTTTTCTTTTGATGATTCGCTATCAGCATTTTGATGGTCAACCTGGTTTTTTTGTTCCTTTTCTTATTGGTTCCTCTTTGGCTCAGAAATGCTCGACTTTTGGTAGTCAGCTTGTATCCTCCCATTTTTTGTTGTTCGGCAGTTCCTGTATCTTCTTTGGAGTTTCCTTTATTGGTTGTCATATTTGCAGCAACTGCAACACTTTCCTCCTCTTTTCTTTTTTGAAGTTCGTCCACTTTTTTCTTGTCTTCACATTTGAGAACAGAGTGGCCCTGGTGTCTGTAATATTTGCAACATTCAGGTATGGTATCATAATGCACTTCTAGTCATTCACCATCACCATTCTTATCTTGTTCTTTATCATATCCAAGCTAGACATGGTGAGGTATTTCCTTTGTGAGATCAATCTACATTTTCACTTTACCAACACTCCCTCTAGTTTTTTGGAATAAGGCTAAGTCCAAGAATAGATCTTTGCCAATTGAAGATAGCAGAGGTATTAAGATCTCCATGTAGTATAGATGCCAGGGTAATTCATGAATGATTACCCATATAGGGACAATGGGGGAATCCTCGTTAGGCTTGAATGTAGGGGTCCAGGTTTCCGCCTTCATCATCTAGCCTTGAATATACATGTATTCTTTACCCCAAATCGTTGCATGATCATATTCATTGTCCAAGTCAATATATACAGTTCTAGCATTGAAGTGTTCTATCTTGAATCCTCCCTTGAGTTTAATTTGGGCAATGAAGCTTCTCCTTATTACTTCCATTCTTGGCATAATATTTTAAAATTTGTCAACCACTGTAAATTTGCAACTATCAGCAAACTTGATTATATTGTCATCCCTCTTGAAAATCACGGTAGGTTGACCTTGCTTGGTGGTTATTTTAGGAGAGAAAAATTCAATTGGTTCAAGTTGTGCTTCCTGCTTAGCTCTCAGTCTAGTTGCATAGGAATGAGTAACTGTGGGAGGTGGCGGTGGGGGGTCAGATGGTAGATTTTGCTTTGGCCATTTGTGAATTGGCATTGGTGATGATGGGACTCTGTTAGTTTGGTTGGAATGCTTGCTCAGTGTTTTTGGTTGATGATTTGTGGTTCCTTTTTGAGTTGTTTGACTTATCAAAGTTGGTTGAAACCTTAAGAGGGGGACTCGAACGAATTGCCTAGGATTGATAGTGGGGCTGTGGGAGAGTTTAAACACCAGAAGTTTTCTACACAGTTGAGTAGGGCTAGGCATATATCGGGTATAACCGATAAACTAAACCAATAAAATGCTATTGGGTTATCGGTATCGGGTTATTGAGTAAATAATTTGATAACTGTTTAATATTATTTGACTAATGGGTTATCGGTTTGGGGCTCGGTTTACCCAATTTTATTAACAATTTAACTGATAACCCAATAAACTTTATCAAAATTATAATTTTATCCACTAAGTATATACAACCACCTTATGACTTCATTCTCTCAATTCTCTTTGTAGCTACTCTTCATCTTCTAACCTTAATCTTTAGAGTAAGTTTTAAACTTTTCTTAATTTCTCATATTAATTTTTCAATTAAGATTTTTAGTTTAAAACTGATTTGTAGTTTTCTATTTATTTTTTTTGTTGCATTGATTCTTTAGTATTTAAAAAATTAGGATTTTATTATTTTCCTTTGAATTATGCCCGCCCGCAGTGAGATAGTTAATAAGATTAGATTGTCGATTGTCTTATCCCTTACTCTTATTAACTTATAACATTGAAAATTGAGATCATTCATTGGTATTTTCAAATCCAAAGAAAGTTTTATTTTCTAAGTTGAAATTTAATCCCTCTTCATTTAAGAGAAAAAAATCAATTCCTTTCTCTTAATAATATGGTCACGATTTCTATAATAAAAATATGAATTTTTTTGAAAGTTTTTATTCTTATCGGGTAAATTGATAACCGAACTGATAAGGGTTGATAATTGATTAATCGATAACCGATAACAAATATATTATTGGTTTTGTCATCGATTTAGTATATTTATAAACCGATAAACGATATGAAGAACTGATAATATTCACAATCGAACCGACCGATGCCCACCCCTACAGTAAGGGAGCCATAGTTTGATCATCAATTTTTGGGGTTTGTTCTTTCAAATTATTTTGACAATCACTTTCTTGAGTATCTTATGAAGCTTAGGATTTCTTGAATCACCTAACTGAGTATCAGAAGTGTCTTTGGCATTTTATAGAACAGTTGATGAGCATGACTGCACTGAATCACCTTTTTTGCAATGTTGTGGAAATTGGCTTGGTAAAAATTTGGTTTGGTGGGCGGAAAACATTCTCATGTGTGTTAGGAATTGTTTGACAATGGTTTTGGGGAAGTTGATTTCCCAGAACACCATGCCCCGCCAATTGTTGGAGGACACGATTGTGCAATTGATCGTGGTGATCAATTCCCATGTTAAACATTTTTGAAACTTGGCATACTTGTTCTTTAGATGTCATAGAAGGTGTTTACCTTGAAAATGGTAATTACAATTAGATTTGATTTTGTGGTTCTAAAAATAGGTGATCTATTTTTATGCTAGTTGTTTAGGCAATAAATGCTAGATGAAAGAGTATGAAATAAGATAAGAGCTTGTAGGTAGTATAATAACCAAATCGAATGGCTAGAAATTGGGGCCTCGAGCTGGCATATACGGAGCCTCGAGGTCGAGTTGGGTGCTCGTCTAAGGACAATCGAGGGAGGATTAAATATTACGAGAGCTACGATGGCGGCTATTTACGATCAATAATGAATAGTAAATGAAGAACGATAAATAGAACACTATGAATGTAAGCAATAAATGTAAGTAGTGAAATCAAAAGAATATATTAAGTTAGAGAGCAGAGAGAATGTTCTTGTATATTCAATATTGTATATCAGATCCACTACAAAATGACAAGGGTCCCCTTTATATATGAGGGGGAATCCCAACATAGTACAAATGCATTTATTACATAGGGTATCTGGTGCAACCACTCAATTAGCTTGGTACAGGCTGTCATACTCTGCACAGGCATTGCGAGAAAGTACCACTCCTAGGTAACTTCCCGCTTACATGCGCCAAGCACCGGTTCGTTCTGCCTCGACACCGGGCACGAAGAATGGCTAAAAACATCGAACCCCGAGCTATTCTCCGGATCCTTTGAGATGAGATTACGCAATGCTTTGTCGACCGTAAAATTTGTCTTCCTAATTTTATCCACATACAGATAGTCTCCGCGTTTCTCAGAGTTAAATGAAGAGAAATATCCTCGAGATCTTTCCCCTCCGGCGTTGTATCGAAACAAATAGTTGTGCCCTACCAAATAACGGAGGTAACAATCAGGGCTTCTAAAGGTCACATATACGCAATCCTCGAAATCTTTGAATTAATTATAGTGGTTGGCTATCTTTTGGTCTGCTCCAACTGCATATGTTAGGCTTCTATAAATACTCATTTCTTTGCCCCTTCCTATATACTGCATCATCAGGCTTCCAACAGAGTTTTTCTTTCTTCTTACCTCTCTCCCTTGCCCTTTCCTGAAGCATGATTTTTAGTTTCTTCTTTGCAATCCCCTGGTAAAAATGGCGAACAATCCTTCCTCTATCCCTCAGGGAAATGTGACTTCCTCTTCCATGCTCTCCGCTGAGGGTAAATCAACAGCATCTCCTAGTGCTGGGAAATGCCTTCCAGGGACCTTTGAGATGGATGACCTCTGATTTTAAGGTCGAGAAGCCTTCTTTGAAGCCGCATCTCGATATGTTAGTTGAATAACAAACACCGAAAGGGTGAAAATAGGCTGTCTCTAGGGTGATGCAGTGCAACTTGAAGTTCCCTATTCGGGGGAAGATGTAACAACGTATAAGGCCGACTTCCTCAGTGTGTATACTTATCCATTTACCCTCGGCTCCGCGGTGCCCTCCATGCCTTTGATAGACCTCGTGATCCTTGACTTTTATGAATGATATCAAGTGACTCTTGGCCAAATTCATCTGTCATTCTGGCGTATCGTTTACATGAGTAGGTATTAAGCAAATATGATTGAGGGGATGCCCTTCACGCTTGACCATTTGATCAAAATGCAGTGTCCTCGACTCTTTCGTGGGGGCCTGATTAAGCTCCATTGTCGGGCCTCAAGGGCCCTCTTTTCTTGTACCGACAAGGTTCGAAATGGGGGTGGATAAGCTGTTTCGTCCAAGTTAGGACTTCAGACTTGATCCACAAAAAGAGGATGTTGTTCCCCGAAAGATGGAATATGAAGCGTAAGTAGACACACTTAATTAATTACCCATTTCTTTGTTTTAGATACATTTCTCCATGAACTGACTTCCTCCGCTGATACAACTATCGCGACATACCTTGACGCTGTAAGGAATTTTTTAGGCTAGGTAGCTAAATTACACTCAATTTTCCCATACGTCGAGCGCATTTGGAGCGATTTATCCAAGGCTCAATGGGTAGCCAAGGATCACTGTGGGACTTCATTCTCTATTATAGTTTTAGTTTTACAAAGATTGCTGCTAATTACGCTCTTATTCCCCGTGTTTGTTTTTGTATTTGGGCAGGTCTGGGGGAGGCATTCTTGATGAGAGAAACTCTTCCCAATGAAGTAGTTCCTTTGACACCCGACGAAGAGGGGGGAAAATGAAGGAAATAGCCGACTTGTCCTCTAAAATCCAAGAAAACTAGAATGGAACATCCTAAGGATGGTTTAGCAGTCTTAATTCTAGAAGGGTCGGGGAGTCTCCGAGCTGGAGACGAAAGGAAAAATGATCCTTTGACAGCACCCAAAGGGGGAGAGGATTTGACTATCTCTTATACTATTGAGTCAGCAACTTACGAATCGCATATCGGTTATATCGTTGCCCTGCCTCAGGCTGAAGAGGTCTGCGAGGGTGTCTCGGATGCTATTGTCGACGGCCAAAACTTCTCTCGAGCTGAGGTACACTTGGTAGGCGATCTAGAGGATTCTAATTCTGAAACTCTTTAGAAGAAAGGGGCACCCCGATTGACCCAGTTGAGGTTGTTGAAGTGAGTGATTCCTCTTCTGAATCGGCCTTGTCACACCTCCTTTTTACGCGCCCTTACCCCGGAGGGTAAAGTGCGAGGGAGTTTTTCCATTTAAAGTGACAATATTTGAAATGGGATTATTTTGTTTATTTCAGAGTCGTCACTTGGAATAAACTATGGTGTCCCAAGTCACCAATTTATTTAAATCCCAAATCGAGGAAATTTTGACTTTCCAAATGAAGTCTGCAAACCAGAAATTCTAAGTAAGGAATTCTGTTGACCCGAGGGAAGGTGTTAGGCACCCCTGAATCCCCTGGTTCTAGCACGGTCACTTAAACTATTATAAATGGCTAAAATATCTAATTTTAATACATGTTATTAGTAACGTGCTCTTATTAAACTTCAAACCGCTTTATTCCATTTTACTTGCATATTTAAATTTCTTAAACAGAAAAGGCCCAGCTCGCAATGAGGTTGTTTCAAATTATGCTTCAAAATGAACTATTGGATGACTTGATTATATGTAATCCTCATTTGTTCTAGTCATGGCTTTCATACAAACATGCGTCGTCCAAATAAATTTAACATATGGCCGTGCTTACCTTACGTTTCGGATTAGTACCAGCTCAAGTTGAATTAATCCTAGCGTCGTGTATACAAACATGATACGGGAGCGTTTGATTCACTATCGAATTATTTTCTAGTTGAGTACATGAAGCAACGGTTAGAGGAATGACTATAACATTATTATGAAGCTTATTTTAACGAATGTATTGTTAAAATCAAACTAACCATAATAGTCAAGTATCAACAGCCAATACATGTCAAGTCTTGGAATTAATTTCCAATTTGAAGTGTATTCGAGTTTTTTGTACATTTGGAAACTAAAAGTAGATCAAACCGAATGCAATCCCAATATTC
>MU743627.1:78165-203465 GCA_026770625.1 Nicotiana glauca | reverse complement strand
TAAGGAAAAATGGAAATGAAAATGAGTTAGAAAATATAGGTATCAGGCTCGTATTTTGGTTCCGATGCCCGGTACAGGTCTTAAACATGCGTTAAGCGCTTTATGTGAAATTTGGTCGAAATCGGACGTCGTTTGACGTGTTTCGGACCTAAATATCTAAAGTTGGAAGTTATGAACTTGAAATGAAAAAAAAATGATGGTTTTGAGGTTTGATTCTTGGATTTTGGTGTTATTTTAGCGATTTGATCGCTCGAGTAAGTTCGTAGGATGTTATTGAGTTAGTGTGTGTGTTTGGTTGGGAACCCCGAGGGCTCGGGAGTGATTTGAAGGTGGTTGGGGGTGGTTTTGCACTTGAAAACGTATCAGATTTTTCTGCAATTTTTGCACAGTTCAGTTGTTCTACGCGAACGCGACCTTGTCCCGCGTTCGTGATGACCTGTGCCCCCAGCCTTCTTCGCGTTCGTGGAAGCCCACCGCGTTCGCACTGTTATGTCAACCCCTTCATCGCGTTCGCATAGCATNGTAAGACAAATCTGGGCCCCCCCCCCCAATTTTCCTTCTTCGCGTTTGCATCACACCCTCGCAAACGCGATGCACCCCAGTTCCCCCTTCTTCACGAACGCGACCTCTGTGTCGCGAACGCGTAGCACAAAAACGCCCAGTGATTTTTAAAAAGCTAAAAACAGAACCCATTACGGGATTTTCCCATTACTTCACACGAGCTCCTCCCTTAAGCACTCCATAGGCGATTTTCAAGCTTCTCCTTCTCCATAGCTCTTTGGGTAAGTGATCTTAACTTCATTCTCTCTTAATTTCTTCACCTAATCACTAATTTCCTAGCCCTAAATCATGAAATCAAGGTAGAAATTAAGGGTTTTGGGTAGAACTAGGGCTTTGGAAATTTTGAGTGATCCAACCTAAATTTGGGATCGAGTCTTGAAACAAGTTATATATTTGAACTCATGGGGTTATGGGTGATTGGATTTTGGTCCGAGCCTCGAGTTTGGACCATGTGGGCCCGGTGTCGGATTTTGGTATTTTTGTAAGAATGATAGGAAATTCATTTTTTAGGCTGTGGGATTATGTTGTTGAGCCTCAATTGATATTATTGAATTAATTATGCCTAGATATCATTGTTTCGAAGTTGGATTTTAGAGGAAAGGCGGTATTGGAGAGTTGATTGCTATCTTTTGGACCGAGGTAAGTGTTTGATCTAACTTTGGCTTGAGGGAATAGGATTAGAGTACCATGAATTACTATTTGCTAAATGATCGAGTGCGGTGTATAGGCATGGTGACGAGTATATATACACCGGAGTCTAGCATGACTGTGGGTCTTTGTTTGTACTTGTTTTTGGTATATTTTGGAGCTCTTCCGAGCTAATTAATGATTTCTACATAATGTGAAGAGTTTGAGGATAAATTATGAAATGTTAATACTTTGGAGCGTTGGCTTGAACGATAAAAATACTATTGAGTAGGAGATGAAAGTATTGGAAAGAGTTGTGGTTAATCCCTTGCCGGGATGGTTTGAATATATTGAATATTTTCCTTGCCGGGATGTGAAAGTTATTGTTATTGTTCCCTTGCCGGGACTTGGTTGTTACTTGTATTTTTCCCTTGCCGGGACATTTTCTTATTATTGTTCATTTCTCTCGCTCGTTTTGTTATGACTGCTGTTTGGGTGAGGGAGAGTGATAATGCACGAAGGGTCATTCCGTGCCATTTTTGATTATATTTGCACGAAGGGTCATTCCGTGCTATGTTTTGACTAATTATGCACAAAGGGACATTCCGTGCTCTGATTTGACTATATTTGCACGAAGGGTCATTCCGTGCCATGAAATGAGAGTTATGTGAGGAAAAGCACGAAGGGTGATGTCGTGCATTTTATTCGATTGCTTTGGGTGAGGATGAGAGTAAAAACACGAAGTTTGATGTCGTGCAACTGTTGAATTTCTTATTCTCTGGTAGTTATTATTGTGCCATGTTTCTTAATTTCGTTGATGAGTGTTATATCCGAACTGTACTCCCCATAGCATGTTTCCCTCCCTTTTTAACTGTTTAATTTCGGTATTCCTTTCCTTTTATTGCATATATATATATTGAACTGCACAGGTTGAATTGGTAGTCCTGTTAGCCTCTTCACTACTTCGTCGGGGTTAGGCCAGGCACTTACCAGCACATAGGGTCGGTTGTGCTGATACTACACTTATGTGCTTTTTGTACAGATCACGATACTGGAGCAGCTTTTGGACCACAGCAGTAGGGCCGAGCGGGAGCTGACTTCAGTCCAGGGACTTACGAGGTAGCCTAGCTGGCGTTCGCAGGCCGAAGTCCCTTCTTTATTTCTGTTTGTTTTCATCGTACCGAGACAGACATATGTATTTTCTTTTCATTCAGACTTGTTTGCAGTACTCTTTAGTAGTCCGTGAGCTAGTGGCACCAGATTTTGGGTAGAGACACGATTTAAACTTCCGCATTTTGATTTTATTTTATTAAACTTAAAGTCATCCGCACTTATTTAATTATTTTCAGTATATTTATATTGTTGAGGTTGATTAGAGAATGTTTGAAGTTTGGCTGGCCTAGCTCCGTTAGTAGGCGCCATCACGACTCCCGATGGTGGGAAATCCGGGTCGTGACAAGGTGACTGGGCCCATATATCTATATCTATATTATTAAAAAAGTAAGAAGCCTTAAACTGAAAAGTTAAATTACTTAAATATCCTTCTAAATAAACTAAATTTCCTACTCATAAAAGAAAGAAAAAAACTAACGTCGATTCACTTATTCTCAACAAGAGAAACCGACACGACTGTGCACATCTGATTTTGACATTGTATCGACGCATCCCTTCGGCAGCACTTATACTGAAGACTTATCCTAACATCATTAACAATACTGCCAAAACACGTGAGAAGGAAAGGTTCGCAAAAGTTGCACATCACTTTATAAAAGCCCACCTATACCCTTTATTAATTTCTACCTGTAGTATTAAAATGAATTCAACAAAAATGCTACTTTACTTGCCTTAACATTATCTTTTGCTTAGTAGTAATATGAATTCAGTGTTGTTTTTAATTAGCTGTGTAAGTTTTAGTCGAGTTAGAGTTGAGTAGGTAACCAAAGATATACCGCCATGTCTTATTCTACATGAGCCTTGAAAATATTGTTGAATCATTTTTTTATACTGCGACATGTCAACATGAGACTTGCAAAATTCATAGTTTAATATATTGACAGGAATATGATTAAGAAAAGTCACATTAGTTGCTTGCAACAATTTGAAGGGATTTTGACGGATCACAAGGGGAGATCTCTATATTTGCCTTGAAAATGGTTACTGTATTCCATTGTGCATCTTAGCATTGTGTACCAGTTTGGAATCCAAGAAGAGGAGTAGAAGACATGTAGACTTTGGTCCACTGAACCAAAGATCTTATGGGCAAAGAAATTTAGAAAGAATCAAGGACAAAGTGGCAATCGGGTATTTTTGTAAGTTCACTTATTATTTATTTATTTCTATCTTTATGTTTTAGATGAAACACAATCGATATAATGTAGGTTAGATCACTTATTTTATGATGACATTAAAATACATGTTTGTTGTGTTTAAGAACGGATTAGTTGACGTTAAAATTAACTTTATTATTCCTTTGCTAGATTAAAACTCATAAATTGATACTATATATTATGGTTACATGTGTAAGAGTACATTTAGTTTATTTTCCAGTTAGGATAGGATCTTGTGCCTGAGAGTTTTTGTATCATGAGACTATAACGTATTTATATTTAGATATTATTTGGAAATTGACGGACCCTTTTGTGAATTTGGTGTCTTTTACTAAAGGCATACTCTACAAATATATTGCATTATGCTTCAACTATGTGTTTCGTAAAAGACACTAGAAATATTCAAAATGAGGTGTGTTTTGACTTATCTTAAAAAACCTACGTTAGACTTACGGTCTAAGTAATTATTTAAGAACAATTCGAATATTAAACTTTATTTAAATGTTGTATTTCTTGGGGAAAAATTTCACATTAGAACAACTGGACTCCCTATTTTTTAATTTTATAGCCTATATTTCAATTTACAACCAACTAACCCAAAAATAATAGGTTAAGATTCAACATCCAACTCCAATAGGTTCTCAAAATTACTATTTAATTTTTAAAAAAGATTCCTCAACCTTTTAGGTTAATTTCCGAATTACTAACTGTGACTCAAATATTAGTTCAACAAACCAAATCCATTTGGGTGGTGAAAATTAGATTTTTAACAAGCTTAAATATGTGAGTTTAAATTCCGAATTTGATTTTGTGAGAAATTTGGAGTGGGTGTTACTTAGACTTATTAGAAACAATATTTTAAAAGGCGGGGGCATGAGGCGAGTCGTTTAGCTCTGACGAGGTGAGGCGTAAGCCCTGAGACATGGGGCATAAGTCCCACGAATCTTTAAATTTTACTAATTTCAAGAATTTTAAGATAGTATACAATAAAAAATAATAGTAAAAATTACATTAAAATCACAAAATAATAATAAATAATCTATTTAAAATATTTATAAATTATAATTCAACAATGAATAATACGAAAAGTATGACATATATCATAATATGAAAATTAGCTGAAACGTCATTACAACTCAAACAACAAAAGTAATGTATTCGATACGAAATTTTATACGTAACTCTTAAGGAGTAATGAATCTAAAAGAATTTCGATATTATAATTTGATATATTTTTTTATAAAATACTCCTTTTATTTAATATGCTTTCTATTTGAAAGAGAATTTATATAAAAATATTATTCACAATTTAAATATGATTCTCTAGCATCATTTATTTTTAATTTTTAACAAGTTAATAAAGTGATACATAATTCACCGTACAATACCATGATACTAATTATTTATAAATAGTTAATAGCTAATAATAAGCTATTAAATTAGTAAGTATTGTATCACGTAAACATGAAACAAATAATATTTAGGAAAATAATTATAAAACAATTATAATAAAGACATAACAAAAGTTAATAAAAAATATTTTTAGACGAAAGATTTATTGAAAGTTTACTATCATAGCAGTCTTAGTGGATAACGTGCAATAATTTTTATTTTAATTACGACATAAAATACTCTCAACTTAATGATTTATGATTAAGAAAAAAGTAATTTTGAATAGTCAACGATTTATTAAGAAAATGTGTGCATTTACAAGGTTAGTTACATTCAATTGCATAAAGTTCTATTAGTCAAGCCGAGTACGCTGGCCGTTGGGCGTGTCCGGGGCGTAAGCCCGACGGCCGAGGCGTAAGTGTAACGACCCGACTGGACGTTTTGAGCTCTAGGCATCGTTCAACAGTCAGAGGTCATGAGCAGCTTCATTTCACGTATTATGACTTGTACTCGTGGTCGGAATTGAATTTCGGGAAGTTCAGAGTTCATTTGGAAAGGAAATTCTCATTTTGGAAGCTTAAAGTTGAAAGAATTAACTAGGATTAAAATTTTGAGTAAACGACCTCGGAATCGGGATCTGAAGGTTCCAGCAGGTTCGTCTGATGATTTCGGACTTGGGCGTATGCCCGGATCGGTTTTGGATGACGCGGGAGCGTTTTGGCGTCGATTGTGGAAGTTAGCATTTTGGAAGATTTTTCATAAGTTTGGCTTGAAGTGAATTTCAGTGTTATCGATGTCCGTTTGGGATTCCAAGTTTGGGAGTAGCCTCGTATGGTGATTCTGGAGTTGGGAGCGCGATCAGAAGTGAATTCGGAGGTCCGTAGGTCATTTTGGAGCCATTTGGCTAAAGATGGAAATTTGAAGGTTTTTGAGAAGTTTGACCGGAAGTGGACTTTTTGATATCGGGGTCGGAATCCAATTCTGAAAGTTGGAGTAGATCCGTAATGTCGAATATGACTTGTGTGCAAAATTTGAGGTCAATCGGACGTGATTTGATAGGTTTAAACATAAAAAATAGAAGTTTGAAATTCTAAAGTTCATTAAGTTTGGATTGGAGGTCGATTCATGATTTTAGTGTTGTTTGATATGATTTGAGGCCTCAAGCAAGTCTGTAACGTATTTTGGGATTGGTTGATAGGTTTGGTTGAGGTCCCAGGGGCCTCGGGTGGTTCTGGGTGATTAACGGATCGAAATTTGGAATTTTGGATAGCTGAAGGGTCTGGTTGCTGGTATAACCGCTTCTGCGGTGGGTTAACCCCTGAAGCGGCCCTGCAGAAGCGGGGAAGGGAACCGCAGAAACGGTTGAGGTGAAGGGAGCTGGGACCGCATATGCGGTTATATTTCCGCAGAAGCGGGACCGCACCTGCGGAAGGAGGAGCGCAAAAGCGGATTTTGGTCAGGGGCTCATGGATCGCAGATGCAGTCAAGGTTCCGAAGAAGCGGGATTGCACCTGCGGAAAGAGGAAAGTAGAAGCGGAAAAGGGCAGCCTAGGGAGGACAGTAGAAGCGGTATTTCACCCACACATGCGAAACCGCAGAAGCGGTCAAGGGACCGCAGGTGCGGAAATTGTTGAGGCAGTGAGGTCTTTTAAGATCCGGGGTTGGGTTCATTTCAACCCTATATTTCTTCCATTGGAGACGATTGGGAGCAGCTTTGAGGTGCCATTTTCATCACTCGTCACGAATTATGCTAGTTTTGAGTTAAATACAAAGTTTATATATGGATTTAGGCAAGGAATTTGTAGAAAACTTGGGGTTTGAGGGAAGACCTAGAAACTAGTATTCTTGGATTTTGACCAGGATTTTGGGTATGGACTTAAAAGAAAATTATATATTTAAGTTTGTGAGTTCTTGGGTAAAATTTATCTTCGAGAAATTTTGGATTCCGGGCACGTGGGCCTGAGGGCGTTTTCGTCAACTTTTCTATTGGGGTTAGGAATTGTTATAAATTGGATAATAATGAGTACCTTAGCATATATTAATGGATTTACATAATTATTGGCTAGTTTTGGAGCATTTTGCATCGATTCGAGTCTTTAGAAGGGCGTGGAATGCTGGTTATGAATCTTTGGAGCGAGGTGAGTCTCCTTTCTAACCTTGTAAGAGGGAATTGTCCGCATATGTGAGTTAATTAGTTATGTGATCCTATTTGTGGGGGCTACATACGCACGAGGTGACGAGAGTCCATGCGTAGCTACTATTATGCTATTGTCTTGGTAGTTTAAGACCCTAAACATGCTATATTTGGAATATCTGTAACCTTAGTGACAACTTGAATTGCTTAAATCACATCGAATTAGTAAACGAATTTCTAAACAGATAAAACTGCATTTTCTTAAATGGTTAAGGAGGATTTGTTTTCATTGGATAATTACTCCGTGTGGACTTCTTAATTGACTATCTGTGTGTTTATTAATGGAACGGGCTGAATGCCTCGACAGATGTGACGACCTGACCCGTCGTCTCATGAGTTACCGTATCGTTTTCCCTATTTTCAGCTTCTTTATGCTTCATTATTCGAATCTTATGTGATCGAGTTGGTTCGGAGATTTTTGGTAGGAAATGAGACCTTTAGTCTCTTTAAGGAAGGTTTGGTTTGGAAAAGTCAACCGGATATTGACTTATGAGTTAGAGGGCTCGGATGTGATTTCCGTGATTTGGTTAGCTTCGGGGGATGATTTGTGACTTAGGAGCGTGATCGGAATTGATTTTGGAGGTCCGGTGTAGAATTATGCTTGAATTGGCGAAGTTGGTATTTTGGTGATTTTCGGTTTATAGGTGAGATTTTGATCTGAGGGTCATAATGGAATTCCGAGAGTTGCTGTAGCTTCTTTAGGTGATTTGGGATGTGTGTGCAAAATTTCAGGTCATTCAGAGGTGATTTGGTTGGGTTTTTGATCAAATGCGTGTTTCGGAGGTTTTTGAAGAACTTAGGCTTGAATCCGATGTAATTTGATGGGTTTAGCGTTGTTTGAGGCATTTTGATGATTGGAGCAAAGTTTCAGTAATGTAATAGGAGGTGTTGGTGCTTTTGGTTGAAGTCCTGGGGGCCTCGAGGTGATTTTGGATGGTCAATCGGACCAATCCCGGCCTTTGAAAGTTGCAGGTTTTCCAGCTATTTGTTGTCGAGATTTTTGTTCACTGCGATCGCGGGGGTGATGTTGCGATAGCATATAAGAAACTGGTGAGGTGTGATTTTGTTTAATGTGTTCGCGTTGAAGAGGTTGCGATCGCAGAGGTTTATCAGGTAATGCGTCGGGATCGCATTGGTTCCTATGCGATCGCATAGAAGGGATTGAAGGTGAGGCCACTTTGTTCTATGCGATCGCGGTTAGGGTCCCGCGTTCGCACAGCTTAGAGGAGATGTGCATCGCAATTGCAGGTGGTGATATGCGATCGCATAGAGTTAATCTGGAGAGGGAAAAATTTTATGCATCACGATCGCAAGCCTGGGGCTGCAATCGCATAGGGTTAAAAGTCACCTGGGCAGAATAGATTTAAGTCATTTTGTTCCGCGAGTTAGGTTATTTTTCCACCATTTTTTAGCATCCTTGAGAGCTTTTGAACGAGAATTGAAGGGGATTTCAACTGGGATTGATTGGAGGTGAGTTTTAAACTAAAAACATGATTTAATTGTTGATCAACCTAGAAATTCATGAAAATTTATCAAAAAGGGGGAAGAACTAGGGCTTGAATTTTGATATTTCAAATTGGGTTTTGATGGCTCATTTGAGCTCGGATTTGGTAGTGCTTGGTATGTATGGACTTGTGGCGAGATAAGGAATCTGTTGATGTAAAATTTTCTGAAATTTGAGAAGTGGGCCCGGGGCTCAGGTTTTGCAAATTTCGTGATTTTCAATGTTTTTTAATTCTTTTCGATTGGGTTATCTTCCCATAGCCTATTATGACGTATTCGTTGTGTTTTTGGTCAGATGCAACGTGCGAGGAGGCCGATTCGAGAGGCAAGTGCATATCAAGCTAGGATTTTTGCCGACTTGATGTGAGTAATGATAGTAAATGATATCCTGAGGGTTTGAAACCACGGATTTGCACAACGTAGTGCTATATTGAGGTGAAACACGCGCTTAATGACGAGCGCGGGGTTGTTTACTATTGGGGATTGTGACTTGGTCCATCCCGACTTATGTTTTTACCGCGTATTTGACTGAGATGTGTTTATTATCATCATGACTTGGGCTTAATGCCATTTTTTGGGCTTCATGCCGACTACTTGAATCCTTCGTGGAATTTTATCACTGTTTCATCACTATTTCGATATATTACTTGAACTCAGTCCTATTGATTATACTGTTATACACACTTAGCCGCTTTAATTTAATTTGAGACTTAAATGATATTTTCACTGTTGTTTGGGATGAGCACTACTATTTTATTGATGCCCGAGGGGGCTTATGATATTTTCTGGACTGAGTGAGGCCGAGGGCCATATGTGGGGATATGCTGAGTGATATGAGATGCTTTATATGCCACGAGGTGGCTTGAATGATAGGAGCCGAGTGATGTGAGGTCGAGTGCCGACTGATGATGCCACGAGGTGGCTTGATATAGCGCTTAGGCCGTAAGGGGCCCCTCCGGAGCCTGCACACCCAAAGTGAGCGCGGGTACCCATATGATCTGAGAGTAAGCCCGAGGGGCTGATATTATGCTGAGTGACTGAGAGTGAGCCCGAGGGGCTGATGCTATGCTGAGTGACTGATACTGAGCCCGAGGGGCTGATGTTGTTTTGAGTGATTGATACTGGGCTCGAGGGGTAGATTACTACTCATTATTTACTTGTTGTTTTACCTGATTTACCTGTTTTTAAAAGGAGATTTCATTTGACTCTTTACTGGTTTACTGCTTTAAGTGATTTACTGCTTGATATAGAATTGCCTTGTGCATTTATGTATTTTTATGCCTTCAGTTATTAGTTATTATTATTACTCACTGGGTCGGAGTACTGACATTACTCCCTGCACCATGTGTGCAGAATCAGGCATAGCAGAGTCCGCACCTGAGCATTGATTCCTTCCAGACCAGGCAGCGAGTTGGAGTTACGAGGTAGTTGTTGACGTCCGCAGCACCTTGTCTCCCCTATCTTACATCATTTATGTTTTCTTCAGACTATTGTATCGGATATCATACATTGTGGACTTATAGCAAACTCTGTAGTAGCTCATGACTTGTGATACCCCGGTTTGGGCTGTGTCGGGATGGTTTCCCTTGTTATTATCGCTGTTTCCGCATTATTAGCTATTAAGCATGTTTTAGATTTGTTAATGTTAAATAAATTGTTTAAAGAGGTGTTTGCGTTGTTCTAGCTGGCCTTGTCTTCACGAGAGGCGCCATCACAGCCGGGGTTGGGAATTGGGTCGTGACAAATTGGTATCAGAGCCTAGGTTACTAGGTCTCACGAGTCATGAGCTAGTTTAGTAGAGTCTCGCGGATCAGTACGGAGACGTCTGTACTTATCCTTGGGAGGCTGCAGAACCTTTAGGAAAACTTCACATTCTTGAAATTCTTGTCGTGCGAACATTTTGATCCGAGTACTAAACTTCTCTTTATTCTATCCTCTCACAGATGGTGAGGACACGAGCTACCGGACATGGCGGAAAACCACAAGTACCACCCACTAAGGCCACCAGAGGCCGTGGACGCGGTCGTGGCAGAGGCAGGGCAGTAGGGGCAGCGCCTGTTGATCCACCAGTTGCCCCAGCTCAGGATCAATCTCCTGCAGCACCAGTTCAGGCACCATCTGTGCCAATCATGATTCCGGGTCTTCAGGTGACTTTGGCTCAGATTTTGACAGTTTGTACCGGCCTGGCTCAGGTATTTTGAGCCACCACAGCAGCAGCTACTTCGCAGGCTGGGGGAGGTAATCAGACCCCCGCTGCTCGCATACTTGAGCAGGTAGTGCAGGGATTACAGACTCCAGAGGCACCTCCAGCTCAGCCAGTTGCACCAGTGTAGGAGTTCAGGGTTCCAGCTATTCCTGAGGATGAGCAACATCGCCTTGAGAGGTTTGGTAGACTACAGCCTCCGACATTCAGTGGTGCTGAGGGCGAGGATGTCCAAGGTTTTCTTGACAGATGTCAGCAGATGCTCCATACAGCAGGGATTCTCGAGTCTAGTGGTGTGGCTTTTACCACCGTTCAGTTTACTGGGGCTGCCTTCACTTGGTGGGAGGTGTATGAGAGGCGTAGGCCGGCTGGTGAACACATTTGACTTGGCAGGAGTTCTCCACTCTCTTCTTAGATAAGTATGTACCGTAGTCCTGCAGAGAGGAGCTACGCAGGCAGTTTGAGTGGCTACGACAGGGAGATATGAGTGTTTCTCAGTATGAGATGAGGTTTTTAGAGTTGGCTCGTCATGCTGTTTGGATGGTTCCGACTGATCGTGAGCGTATCAGGAGATTTGATGATGGCCTTAAGTGCCATCTCCGTGTTCTTTTGACTAGAGAAAGAGTACTGGGTGCTACATTCGAGGAGGTGGTTGATATAGCTCGAGAGATTGAGGCGGTTCGCCGTCAGGATCGAGAGGAGAGGGAGGCCAAGAGGCCTCGATGTTCTGGCAGTTATAGTGGCACTCCTTCGAGGGGTCAGTTCCAGTATGGTAGGAGTCATTCTTTTAGGCCCACTCAGTCGGCCCGTCCCGAGTATCGTGGGGCATCTTCAGGTCATGGTTATCATGGTTCTCAGCAGGGTCAGCCTTCACTCAGCGCTCTTCGAGCACAGAGTTCATCTCGTGCCCCGTCTGTTCAGCGTTCTTCCAGGCCGAGTGCGTCAGCTAGTCACTCCGGCGCGAGGGGTTCCCTTCAGTCCCATTCTCCAGCACCTGGGAGTTGTTTTGAGTGTGGAGAGTTTGGGCATATGTGGAGGCAGTGTCCTCGTCGTGCTGCTAGCTCATCTCAGCAGAGGGGTCAGCCTTCGTCTTCTAGTCCAGTTTCTTCAGCACTCGCCCAGCCAGCTAGGGGTGAGGGACAGCCAGCCAGGGGTCGCCCCAGAGGTGGAGTTCGATCAGGCAGTGGTCATGCTCATTTTTATGTTATGACAGGCAGGACAGATGCCATTGCTTCAGATGCCATCATTACAGGTATTATTTCAGTTTGCCATAGGGATGCCTCAGTCTTATTTGATCCCGGTTCTACCTATTCTTATGTGTCCTCATATTTTGCTCACTATTTGGGTACGTCCCGATGGTGTCTTGCTTTACCTGTTCATGTATCTACCCCGGTGGGTGATACTATTGTTGTAGACCATGTGTACCAGTCATGTTTGGTGACTATTGGGGGTCTGGAGACCTGAGTTGATCTATTGTTATTGAGCATGGTGGATTTTGACGTTATTCTGTGCATGGACTGGTTATCTCCGTGTCATGCTATTTTAGATTGTCATGCTAAGACAGTCACTTTGGCTATACCGGGTGTACCGAGGATTGAGTGGCGTGGTGTGACTAATTATATTCCTAGTAGGGTGATTTCATTCTTAAAGGCCCAGCGTATGGTTGGGAAGGGTTGCCTTTCATATTTGGCATTTGTGAGGGATGTTGGAGCCTAGACTCCTAGCATTGATTATGTTCCAGTTGTGAGGGAGTTTCTCGATGTATTTCCTGCAGACCTGTTGGGCATGCCACTGGACAGGGATATTGATTTTGGTATTGACCTGGTGTTGTGCACTCAGCCTATTTCCATTTTGCCATATCGTATGGCACCAGCGGAGTTGAAAGAATTGAAGGATCAGCTTCAGGAACTTCTAGATAAGGGGTTCATTCGGCCTTGTGTGTCACCTTGGGGCGCACCGGTTCTATTTGTGAAGAATAAGGATGGCACCATGAGGATGTACATTGACTACATGCAATTGAAAAATGTAACAGTGAAGAACAAATCCCATGCCTCGTATTGATGATTCATTTGACAAGCTTCAGAGAGCGAGGTTGTTCTCCAAGATTGATCTCCGTTCGGGCTATCACTAGTTGAAGATCAGGGGTTCAGATATTATTAAGACTGCTTTCAGGACTAGATACGGTCACTATGAGTTTCTTGTTATGTCTTTTGGGCTAACTAATGCCCCAGCAGCATTCATGCATTTGATGAAAAGTGTATTTCGACCTATCTGGATTCGTTCGTTATTGTTTTCATTGATGATATTCTGGTGTACTCGCGTAGTCAGGAGGAGCACGCGCATCATTTGCGAGTTGTATTGCAGAGATTGAGGGAGGAGAAGCTTTATGCAAAGTTCTCCAAGTCTGAGTTTTGGCTCAATTCAGTGGCTTTCTTGGGGCACGTGGTGTCCAGCGAGGGTATTCAGGTTGACACAAAGAAGATAAAGTCAGTTCAGAGTTGGCCCAGACCGTCCTCAGCCACAAAGATTCGTAGCTTCCTTGGTTTGGCGGGTTATTATCGCCGGTTTGTTCAGGGATTTTCCTCTATAGCATCGCCCTTAACCAAGTTGACTCAGAAGGGTGCTCTACTTGTATGGTCGGACGAGTGCGATGAGAGCTTTCAGAAGCTCAAGACAGCTTTGACCACAGCTCCAGTATTGGTCTTACCATCAGCTTCGGGTTCTTACACTGTATATTGTGATGCTTCTAGAGTTGGGATTGGTTGTGTATTGATGCAGGAGGGTAGAGTTATTGCTTATTGCTCTCGTCAGTTGAAGCCCCACGAGAAGAACTACCCTGTTCATGATTTAGAGTTGGTTGCCATAGTTCATGCTCTGAAAATTTGGAGGCACTCTTGTATGGCGTATCTTGTGAGGTATTTATCGATCATCGCAGTCTTCAGCATTTGTTCAAGCAAAAGGATCTTAATTTGAGGCAGCGGAGGTGGCTAGAGTTACTTAAGGATTATGATATTACCATTCTGTATCACCCGAGGAAGGCCAATGTAGTGGCCGATGCTTTGAGCCGAAAGACAGTAAGTATGGGGAGTTTGGCGCACATTCCAGTTGGGGAGAGGCCCTTTGCAGTTGATGTTCATGCCTTGGCTAATTGGTTGGTGAGACTAGATATTTCGGAGCCTAGTCGGGTATTGGCTTGTATGGTTTCTCGGTCTTCATTATATGATCGCATCAGAGAGCACCAGTATGATGATCCGCATTTGCTTGTCCTTAAGGACAGGGTCCAGCATGATGATTCCAGAGACATGACCATTGGTAAGGATGGTGTGTTGAGGATGCAGGGCCGGATTTGTATGCCCAATGTGGATGGGCTTCGGGAGTTAATATTGGAGGAGACCCATAGCTCGCGGTATTCCATCCATCTGGGTGCCGCGAAGATGTATCGGGATTTGAGGCAGCACTATTGGTGGAGAAGAATGAAGAAAGACATTGTAGGATTTGTGGCTCGGTGTCTCAACTGTCAGCAAGTGAAATATGAGCATCAGAGATCGGGTTGCATACTTCAGCAGATGATTATTCCCGAGTGGAAGTGGGAGAGGATCACTATGGATTTTGTGAGTGGTCTCCCTCAGACTTTGAAGAAGTTCGATTCGATTTGGGTGATTGTGGACCAACTGACCAAGTCCGCGCACTTCATTCCGGTATGTACTACCTATTCTTCGAAGCGGTTGGCAGGGATCTTTATCCAGGAGATTGTATGATTGCATGGTGTTCCAGTGTCTATTATCTCAGATAGGGGTACTCAGTTTACTTCTTAGTTCTGAAAGACTTTTCAGCGAGAGTTGGGTACACAGGTGGAGTTGAGCACAGCATTTCATCATCAGACGGACGGACAGTCCGAGTGTACTATTCAGATATTGGAGGACATGTTGCGTGCCAGTGTTATTGATTTTGGTGGTTCTTGGGATGGGTTTTTGCCACTTGCAGAGTTTGCCTACAACAATAGCTATTAGTCGAGCATTTAGATGGCTCCATATGAGGCATTGTATGGGAGGCGGTATAGATCTCCAGTTGGTTGGTTCAAGTCCGGCGAGGCTAGGCTATTGGGGACAGAGTTGGTTCAGGATGCCTTAGAGAAGGTGAAGCTGATTCAGGAGAGGCTTCGTACAGCTCAGCCGCGTCAGAAGAGTTATGCGGATCGGAAGGTTCGGGATGTGTCTTATATGGTTGATGAGAAGGTCTTGCAGAAGGTTTCGCCCATGAAGGGTGTTATGCTGTTTGGAAAGAAAGGGAAGTTGAGTCCGCGGTTTATTGGGCCTTTTGAGATACTTAGAAGGATTGGGGAGGTGGCTTATGAGCTTGCCTTGCCACCCAGCTTGTCGGGCGTGCATCCGGTGTTCCATGTATCTATGCTCCAAAAGTATGTTGGGGACCCGTCCCATGTTTTGGATTTCAGCACAGTTCAGTTGGATGATGATTTGACCTATAATGTGGAGCCGGTGGCTATTTTGGGTCGTCATGTTCAAAAGTTGAGATCAAAGGATATAGCTTCGGTGAAAGTACAGTGGAGAGGTCGGCCCGTGGAGGAGGCTACTTGGGAGACCGAGCGGGAGATGCGGAGCCGATATCCTCACCTGTTTGAGGCTTCAGGTAGTTTCTTAACCCACTCGTGGATGAGCGTTTGTGTTAGTTGAGGAGGATGTGATGACCTGACCCATCGTCTCATGATTTACCACTTCGTTTTCCCCATTTTCAGCTTCTTTATGCTTCATTAACCGAATCTTATGTGATCGAGTTGGTTCGGAGAGGTTTTGGTAGGAAATGAGACCCTTAGTCTCTTTAAGGAAGGTTTGGTTTGGAAAAGTCAACCGGACGTTTACTTATGAGTTATAGGGCTTGGATGTGATTTTCGGTGATTCGGTGAGCTTCGGGGGATAATTTTTGACTTAGGAGCGTGATCGGAATTGATTTTGGAGGTCCGATGTAGAATTAGGCTTGAATTGGCGAAGTTAGTATTTTGGCGATTTCCGGTTGATAAGTGAGATTTTGATCTGAGGCTCGGAATGGAATTTCAAGAGTTGTTGTATCTTCGTTAGGTGATTTGGGATGTGTGTGCAAAATTTCAGGTTATTCGGAGGTGATTTGGTTGTGTTTTTTATCAAATGCGTGTTTCGG
The DNA here is from genome assembly GCA_026770625.1 of Nicotiana glauca. Taxonomy (NCBI): domain Eukaryota; kingdom Viridiplantae; phylum Streptophyta; class Magnoliopsida; order Solanales; family Solanaceae; genus Nicotiana; species Nicotiana glauca. Next base: position 187,486 of record MU743627.1, on the reverse strand, counting down.
AGGTTTTTGAAGAACTTAGGCTTAAATCCGATGTAATTTGATGGTTTTAGTGTTTTTTGAGGCGTTTTGATGATTGGAGAAAGTTTGAATAATGTAATAGGAGGTGTTGGTGCTTTTGGTTGAGGTCCCGGGGGCCTCGGGGTGATTTCAGATGGTCAATCGGACCAATTCCGGCCTTTGAAAGTTGCAGGTTTTCCAGCTATTTGTTGCAGAGATTTTTGTTCACTGCGATCGCGGCGGAGATGTCGCGATCGCATGTAAGCAACTGGTGAGGTGGGATTTTTGTTTAATGCGTTCGCGTTCAAGAGGTTGCGATCGCTGAGGTTTATCAGGTAATGCATTGTGATCGCATTGGTTCCTAGGCGATCGCATAGAAGGGATTGAAAGGTCAGGCCACTTTGTTCTACGCGATCGCGGTTAGGGTCCTACGTTCGCACAGCTTAGAGGAGATATGCATCGTGATCGCAGGTGGTGATACGCAATCGCATAGAGTTAATCTAGAGAGGGAAAAAATTTATGCATCGCGATCGCAAGCCTGGGGTTGCGATCGCACAGTTTAAAAGTCACCTGGGCAGAATAGATTTAAGTCATTTTGTTCCGCGAGTTAGGTTATTTTTCCGCCATTTTTGAGCATCTTTGAGACCTTGTGGACGGGAATTGAAGGGGATTTCGACTGGGATTGATTGGAGGTGAGTTTTATGAACTAAAAACATGATTTAATTGTTGAATCAACCTAGAAATTCATGAAAATTTATCAAAAAAGCGGAAGAACTAGAGCTTGAATTTTGATATTTCAAATTGGGTTTTGATGGGTCATTTGAGCTTGGATTTGGGAGTTCTTGGTATGTATGGACTCGTGGCGATATAAGGAATCCGTTGATGTAAAATTTTCTGAAATTCGAGAAGTGGGACCGGGGCTCGGGTTTTGCAAATTTCATGATTTTCGATGTTTTTCGATTCTTTTCGATTGGGTTATGTTCCCTTAGCCTATTGTGACATATTTGTTGTGGTTTTGGTCAGATTCGACGCGCGAGGAGGCCGATTCGAGAGGCAAGGGCATAACGAGCTAGGATTTTGGCCGGCTTGAGGTGAGTAATGATAGTAAATGATACCCTGAGGGTTTAAAACCACGGATTTGCCCAATTTAGTGCTATATTGAGGTGAAACACGCGCTTAATGACGAGCGCGGGGTTGTTTACTATTGGGGATTATGACTTGGTCCGTCCCGACTTATGTTTTTACCGCGTATTTGACTGAGATGTGTTTATCATCAACATGACTTGGGCTTATTGCCATATTTTGGGCTTCATGCCGACTACTTGAATCCTTCGTGGACTTTTATTACTGTTTCCTCACTATTTCGATATATTACTTGAACTCAGTCCTATTGATTATACTTTTTTACACACTCAACCGCTTTAATTGAATTTGAGACTTAAATGATATTTCCCCTGTTGTTTGGGCTGAGCACTACTATTTTATTGATGCCCGAGGGGCTTATGATATTTTCTAGGCTGAGTGAGGTCGAGGGCCATATGTGAGGATATGTTGAGTGATATGAGATGCTTTATATGCCACGAGGTGGCTTGAGTGATGTGAGGCCGAGTGCCGAGTGATGATGCCACGAGGTGGCTTGATATAACGCTTGGGTTGTAAGGGGCCCTTCCTGAGTCTGCACATCCACAGTGAGCGAGGGAACCCATATGATCTGAGAGTGAGCCCGAGGGGCTGATATTATGCTGAGTGACTGAGAGTGAGCCCAAGGGGCTGATGCTATGCTGAGTGACTGATACTGAGCCCGAGGGGCTGATACTGTTCTGAGCGATTGATACAAGGCCCGAGGGGCAGATTACTACTCATTATTTACTTGTTGTTTTACCTAATTTACCTGTTTTTAAAAGGAGATTTCATTTGATCTTTACTGTTTTACTGCTTTAAGTGATTTACTGGCTGATATAGAATTGCCTTGTGCATTTATGTGTTTTCATGCCTTCGGCTATTATTTATTATTAGTACTCACTGGGTCGGAGTATTGACATTACTCCCTGCACCATGTGTGCAGATTCAGGCATAGCAGAGTCCGCACCTGAGCATTGATTCCTTCCAGACCAGGCTGCGAGTTTGAGTTACGAGGTAGTTGTTGACGTCCGCAACCCCTTGTCTCCCGTATCTTACATCATTTATGTTTTCTTTAGACTATTGTATCGGATATCATACTTTGTGGACTTATAGCAAACTCTGTAGTAGCTCATGACTTGAGACACCCCGGTTTGGGTTGTGTCGGGATGGTTTCCCTTGTTATTATTGCTGTTTCCGCATTATTGGCTATATTAAGCATGTTTTAGATTTGTTAATGTTAAATAAATTGTTTAAAGAGGTGTTTGCGTTGTTCTGGTTGGCCTTGTCTTCACGAGAGGCGCCATCATGGCCGGGGTCGGAAATTGGGTCGTGATAGCAGATTAAATAAATACATCCATAGGCGCGCCGTCGATCCTCGGCAAGTGCATAGTTATTTCTGTTGGATCGGGACGTCGCCTCGGCATAATATGCGCATTCTTGCATTGCTTATCTTGAAACTTATTGAAGTTGATATTGCCTTTTTATGGCCCGCTATTGTCACGACCCCAGTTCGCCCTCCGTGAACATATTGTGATTGCACCTAGTCCCTATAACTAGGTAACCCTAACAATGCGGAAAAAAAACAACATAGCTTGCGGAATAATTAATTAAAAACTGAACAACTAAAAGAAAACTGTATATAAATGTCGCTCGGCATATACAACTCAAAAATGCAAAAGTCTACAATATCACCCCAAAACCTGGAAACTCACGGGAACACAGGCTAACGAAAAGTAAATACATAGCTCTAACTCCAGAATGTCTAAAACGAACAGTATGAAAAGGAGAAAACTAACTGCTAAAGCTAGAATAAGAAAGAGACTCCAGGTCTGCGGACGTGGCAGATGTACCTCAAAATCTCTGCTAGATCTCCCCGCCTCGAGGATGATACGCTTGGGCAGAGCTACCTGGATCTGCACATGAAAAACATGCGCAGAAAGGGCATGGGTACACCACAGTGGTACCCAGTAATTTCCAAGCCTAACCTCGGTTGGGTAGTGATGAGCAAGGTCAGGTCCCTACTGAGATATACATAATATATGATAGGATAAGGAAAATAGTATAGATAAATTCTACAACGAGAATCTAAATAGGATAAATAAGCAAAGTAGTAAAAGAAAGAAGAAACAAAACAATATAAGGAATACTGCTCACAACAGGAAATAATAGTCGGGGATCTCTTGGTATCCCGAGAATCTCTTAGTATCCTCATCATATACACAAGGGATCTCTTGGTATCCCGAGGATCTCTTGGTATCCTCATCATATACATGAGGGATCTCTTGGTATCCCGAGGATCTCTTGGTATCCTCAAAACTTACATTTACATGTGCCAGGGATCTCTTGGTATCCTCAAAACTTACATTTACATGTGTCAGGGATCTCTTGGTATCCCGCACCCTCAGTCCAGAACATAACAAGTACAGGGGGATCTCCCGGGATGCCGTCCTGTAGTCCCAATTTAAAACGCACAATAACAGCCCAAAACATTAGGATAAATGCTAAACTCAGAACAAGTAATAGAAAATCCTAGCCTAATATGCTTCACGTAGTACAAACAAGACAGTTTAAGCACTTAGGCAAGTAAGTCAAATAAACATGTTTCTCTAAACTAGCATATGATAAACTTGCAATATAAAATAAACAAATAAGCAAGGAAAACTCAATTTAAATACTTCAAGTATAAACGGATTTCCAACAATTAGCTCAAGTATGCACTCGTCACCTTACGTATGACGCTTTCAAATATCAAATATCATGTCCTAAGGGGAAGAGGTCCCCCACACAAGGTTAGACAAGTCACTTACCTCGAACCGGCACAAAAATCAACAAGAAACCATGCACTTGCCACGAGTATCCGCCTCCAAATGGACCAAATCTATTCAATTCAATTACATATCGTAAATAACACCTCAAGCAACTGATTTTACTATTTAATTTAAAGCTAAGATGCGAATTTAGGTAAACTGACAAAAATGCCTCTCAGGACAATGTCTCGAAATCGGATAATTTTCACATTTTCAAAACCCTCGTAAACTCACGAGTCTAAGCATAACAAGAAAACTAAAATTGGATTCTAAATGATCCCTCAAATCCTCCATTAAAGGTCTAAGAACCTTTCCCCCAATTTCTACAAAAATTTCGAAATTAGATGATGAAATTAACTAAAGATTGATGGAATATAACTAGAAAGGGTTAAAGAAATGTTACCCAATGTTCTCCTCTTCAAAACCCTCTCAAAATCTCCCTCTCCCGAGCTCTAATTTGATTTTTCCAACTTTTGAAACTAAACCCTCGAATTTCTTATTTCATTATAGTGATTTCCGCTTCTGCGGTCAAGGGACCGCACCTGCGGTCCCGTTTCTGCGGACCAAGTGCCGCTTCTGCGGCTTTTCCCTTAATTGCCAGGTTCCACTTCTGCGGTCTCATACCGCACCTGCGGATTCCGCTTCTGTGAAATATATACCACTTTTGTGGTTTCAAACAAACAGCCTAGGGCCGCATCTGCAAATCTGCGATGATGATCTCGCAGGTGCGAAACCGCATCTGCGGAAAATCTTTTGCTTCTGCGGAAAAACTGAGGGGACACCAACGTCCGCTTTTGTGATGCCTAGGTCGCTTCTTCGGTTCCCAAGCCGCAGAAGCGAAAATACCAACTGCAGAAATGCTTCAGCTGCTGCAACACTTCTCCGATTTTCCGTCAACCATCCGAAATCATCCCGAGGCCCCCGGGACCTCAACCAAGCCTACGGACATGTCCCATAACGTCGTTCAAACTTGTAACAACCCTTAAACCGCCTAAAACAATGTCAGAAACTCGAATAAATCAAGGATTTGAGCCTAAGATCTTCCAATTTCATTAAAATATACTTTTGATCAAAAACCTAACCAAAACACATCCGAATCACCTGAAATTTTGTACACACGTCCCAAATGACATGATGGAGCTACTACATTTTCCGGAATTCCATTCCGACCCTAGGATCAAAAACGCACTTTCGGACCAGAAACTTTAAAAATTCAAACTTCGGCATTTCAAGCCTAAATTAGCTACGGACCTCCAACATACATTCCGAACACGCTCCCAGCCCGGAAATCACCTAACGGAGCTAACGGAACCATCAGATTTCCATTCTGAGGCTATCTTCACACTGTTCCAACTACAGACCACTTTCCAACTCTTAAGCTCTCATTTAGGGACTAAGTGTCCCAAAACACTCCGAAACCCAACACCGAATGTCCCGGCAAACCAAAATAGCAGAAATGAACTTAGGGGAAGCAGTTAATAGGGGATGGGCGTTAATTCTTAAGACGACCGGCCGGGTCGTCACATCCTCCTACACTTAAATATTCGTTCATCCTCGAACGAGCATAGAGAACATACCTAAATTAGTGAAAAGATGAGGGTAACTGCTGCGCATATCCTGCTCGGTCTCCCAGGTCTCCTCCTTGGCCGGCTAACCCCGCCACTGAACCTTTACTGAAGCAATGTTCTTTGAACTCAACTTTTTGATCTGTTTGTCCAATATAGCCACTAGCTCCTCAACATAGGATAGATCCTTGTCCAACTGGACTGAACTGAAATCCAACACGTGCGATGGGTCACCGTGATACCTCCGGAGCATCGAAACATGAAATATCGGATAAACCCCGGCCAAGCTGGGAGGTAAGGCAAGCTCATAAGCAACCTCCCCAACTCGCCTCAAAATCTCATAAGGGCCAATAAACCTCGGATTCAACTTCCCTTCTTCCCAAACCTCATGATGCCTTTCATAGGATAAACCTGAAGCAAAACCCGCTCACCAACCATATACGAAACATCACGAACCTTCCTGTCCGCGTAACTCTTCTATCTGGATTGGACTGTACGGAATCTATCCTGAATCACCTTAACCTTCTCCAATGCATCCTGAACCAACTTTGTGCCCAATAGCCTGGCCTTACCCGGCTCAAACCAGCCCACCGGAGATCTACACATCCTACCATATAAAGCCTCATACGGCGCAATCTGAATACTGGACTGATAACTGTTGTTGTAAGCAAACTCCGCCAATGGCAAGAAATGATCCTAAGACCCTCCAAACTCAATCACACACGCACGGAGCATATCCTCAAGAATCTGAATGGAACGCTCGGACTGTCCATCCGTATGGGGGTGAAATGCTGTGCTCAACTCCACCCTAGTACCTATCTCCTGCTGCACAGCTCTCCAAAACCGCGATGTAAACTAAGTACCTCTATCCGAAATGATAGAAACTAGAATACCATGCAGACAGACGATCTTTCGGATATAAATCTCCGCCAACCGCTCCGATAAATAAGTGGTACACACAGGAATAAAGTGAGTGGACTTAGTCAGCCGATCCACAATAACCCAAATGGCATCAAACTTCTTCAAGGTCCGTGGGGGTCCAGATACAAAGTCTATGGTGATGCGCTCCCATTTCCACTCTGAAATCTCTATCTGCTGAAGCAACCCACCCCGTCGCTGGTGCTCATACTTCACCTACTGGCAGTTGAGGCATCTAAACACATAACCAACTATATCTTTCTTCATCTGCCTCTACCAATAGTGCTGCCTCAAGTTCTGATACATCTTCGCGGCACCCGGATGGATGGAATATCGCAAACTATGGGCCTCTGCTAAAATTAACACTTGAAGCTCATCAACATTGGGCATACAAATCCGGCCCTGCATCCTCAATACCCCGTCATCTCCGATGGTCACATCTCTAGCATCACCATGCTGAACCTTGTCCTTAAGGACAAGCAAATGAGGGTCATCATACTAACGCTCCCTGATACGATCAAATAAGGAAGACCGGGAAACCACACAAGCTAAAACTCGACTGGGCTTCGAAAGATCCAATCTCACAAACTGGCTGGCTAAGGCCTACACATCCATCGCCATAGGCCTCTCTGAAGCTGGTAAATATGCCAAACTCCCCAAAATCTCCGCCCGGCGACTCAAGGCATCCGCCACCACATTGGCCTTGCCCGGGTGATACTGAATAGTAATATCATAATCCTTCAGCAACTCTAACCACCTCCTCTGACGCATATTTAGATCCTTCTTCTTGAACAAGTGCTGCAAACTTCGATGGTCAGTATAGATCTCACAAGGCACACCGTACAAATAATGACGCCAGATCTTCAAGGCATAAACAATAGCAGCTAGCTCAAGGTCATGGATAGGGTAATTATTCTCATGTATCTTCAACTGTCTGGATTCGTAGGAAATCACCCTACCGTCCTGCATCAACACCATTCCAAGGCCAACTCTCGAGGCATCACAGTTGACAGTATAAGACCCCGAACCAGTGGGGCTGTAGTCAAAGCTGTCTTGAGCTTTTGAAAGCTCGCCTAACACTCCTCTGCCCATTGAAATGGGGCACCCTTCGGGGTCAATCTAGTCATAGGGGCTGCAATCGATGAAAATCCCTCCACAAAATGACGGTAGTAGCCCACCAAGGCAAGGAAACTGCGAATCTCTGTAGCTGAGGAGGGTCTAGGCCAACTCTGCACAGCCTCTATCTTCCTCGGATCCACCCGAATGCCCTCACTCGATACCACGTGGCCTAAGAATGCCACAGAACTCAACCAAAATTCACATTTCGAGAACTTTGCACATAACTTCTTCTCTCTTAGGGTCTGAAGCACTGTCCTCAAGTGCTGCTCATGATCTTCCCGACTCTGGGAGTATAGAAGAATATCATATATGAAAACAATGACGAGCGAGTCAAGATATGTCCTGAACACACTGTGCATCAAATGCATGAAAGCTACTGGGGCATTGGTCAGCCCAAATGATATAACAAGGAACTCGTAATAGCCATATTGAGTCCTGAAGGCAGTCTACGGGATATCTGGCTCCCGAATCTTTAACTGATGGTAACCTAAGCACAAGTCAATCTTAGAAAACACTTGTGCGCCCTGAAGCTGGTCAAACAGATCCTCAATACGAGGCAAAGGATAATGGTTCTTCACTATAACCTTGTTCAACTGGCAATAATCAATACACATATGCATGGAACTATCCTTTTTCTTCACAAACAAGATAGGAGCACCCCACGGTGAAACACTGGGGGTGAATAAAACCCTTATCAAGCAATTCCTGCAACTGATCCTTTAACTCCTTCAACTCATTAGGAGCCATACGGTACGGAGGGATAGAAATGGGCTGAGTGTCCAGCAACAGATCAATGCCAAAATCAATGTCTCTATCGGGTGGCATGCCCGGAAGATCAGCTGGAAACACATCGGGATAATCCCGTACCACTGGGACTGAATTAACAGAAGGGGTATCAACACTGACGTCTCTCACATAAGCTAAATACGCGGCACTCCCCTTCTCAACCATACGCTGAGCTTTAGGAAAAGAGATAACTCTACTGGGAGTGTGATCTAAAGTACCATTCCACTCAACATGAAGAATACCTGACATAGCCAGTGTCACGGTCTTGGCGTGACAATCAAGAATAGCAAAATGGGGCGACAATCAGTCCACGCCCAAGATAATATCAAAGTCAACCATATCGAGTAATAATAAATCCGCTCTGGTCCCAAAACCACAAATAGTAACCAGACATGAATGATAAATGCGGTCCATAACAAGAGAACCCCCCACAGGTGTAGAAACATAAACAGGGGCACTCAAAGAATCCTGAGGCACACCCAAATGCAGAGCAAAGTGAGAAGACACATAAGAATAAGTAGAGCCCGGATCGAATAAAATCGATGCCTCTCTATGATAAACCAGTATAATACTTGTAATGACGGAGTCGGAGGCAACAACCTCGATACGAGCAGGAATAACATAATATCTGGCCCAGCCCCTCTCTCAAGGGTGGCATCTATCTCCCCGACCTCCGCCCCTAGCCAGCTGGGCAGATGGGGTAGCAGCTGGAGTTGTGATCATGGCTTGAGAACTCTGCTAGGCACGCTGTGGCTGAGAAGTCTGTGGGGGTGAACTCCTCCCAAGTCTAGGGAAATCCCTCACCACATGGAGGGTGTCTCCACACTCAAAACAAGTTCTGGGAGGGTGCGGTGGCTGTGACTGGCTAAAGCCAAAGCTAATGGACTGACCTCTGAATGCATCCCGTACAGGAGGCGCGCTAGAAACTAGAGGTGCATAGTAAGGCTCCTGAGGTATAGGCGGAGCTGGAGCACTGCTGGCTGCTGGAAGAGATGAATAAATGGGGCAACCCACATAACCCCTACCATGACGACCTGCTGCTGGGGTACGGGCACCAGAGTACTGACCGGACTCTCGAGACCTCTTGGCCTCCCTTTCCACTCGCTCACTAGCGAGCATACCCTCGATCCTCCTACCAATGCTCACTACCTGTTGATAAGGGATGTCCATCTCCAACTCTCGAGCCATGCTAGATCTTATGGGTGGGGTAAGACCCTCAATGAACCTACAAACTCTCTCACGGACAGTAGCAACCAAGGCTGGTGCATGCCTGGCTAACTTGGTATAGCGGATAGCATACTCCAATATAGTCATAGTACCCTGGCGCAAATGCTCAAACTCTGCGCGCCATGCGTCCCTGAGACTCTAAGGGACAAACTCTCTCATGAACATATTTGAGAACTGGGTCCAGTTCAGTGAGGCAGCCTCGGCTGGACTGCCTATCTCATAAGTGCGCCACCAATCATAGGCGGCTCCCTGAAGCTGGAAGGCAGTGAAGGAAACCCCGTTGGACTTCAATATGCCCATAGTGCGAAGAATACGATGACACTCCTCTAGAAATCTCAAAGCATCATCTGATGCTAATCCACTGAATACAGGAGGCATGTACTTCTTGAACCTCTCATGGCTCAGCGGCTCATCCTCAGAAGCCGCTGCCCTGTCCTCAGGCTGAACGGGCACTGCAGGTGGTGCGGGAATAATCTCGGGAGCCTGCTCAACATGCACTTGCTGCTCAGGAGTGCAGATGGCGGGAGTCTGTGCTCCTCCCCCGGCCTGAGATGTGGCTACAGCAAGGGAAAGCAACCCTGCCTGAGCCAAGGTGGTGTACATACTCATGAACTGAGCCAAAGTCTCCTGAAGAGCTGGAGTAGTAGTGGCAGTGGTAGGCGTGCCAGGTGCCTGGGCGCCGGCTGGATCTACTGGTGGTGCCTCGTCGGCAGCTCGCGCAGGTGCTCTGGCTGCACCACGTGCGCGTCCTGTACCTCTACCCTGGCCACAGCCTCTGACGACTGCAGTAGGGGTGCGGGTGCCTGATCATCTCGAGTAGCACGTTTCCTCACCATCCGTGAGAGAATAGAAGATAGAAGTTTCGACTTGGTGATGTCAAGATGTCGCACGACAAGGAAATCAAATGAAGTGAAAATTTTTCCTGACAGTTACATAGCCTCTCGTAGATAAGTACAAACATCTCCGTATCGATCAGCGAGACTCTAATAAACCGGCCTGTGTTCCATGACTCCTATGAAACTAGAGCTCTGATACCAACTTGTCACGACCCCAGTTCGCCCTCAATTAATATGTCGTGATGGCACCTAGTCCCTTTAACTAGGTAAGCCTAACAATGAAGGGAAAAAACAACATAGCTTGCGGAATAATTAATTAAAAACTGAACAACAAAAAGAAAACTGTATATAAATGCTGCTCGGTATATACAATTCAAAAATGCAGAAGTCAACAATATCACCCCAAAACCTGGAAACTCACGGGAACACAGGCTAACAAAAAGTAAATACATAGCTCTAACTCCAGAATGTCTAAAACAAATAGTACGAAAAGGAGAAAACTAACTGGTAAAGCTAGAATAAGAAAGAGACTTTAGGTTTGCGGACGCGGCAGATGTACCTCAAAATCTCTGCTAGATCTCCCCGCCTCGAGGATGATACGCCTGGGCAGAGCTACCTAGATCTGCACATGAAAAAATATGCGTAGAAAGGGCATGAGTACACCACATCGGTACTCAGTAAGTGCCAAGCCTAACCTCAGTTGGGTAGTGACGAGCAAGGTCAGGGCCCTACTGAGATAAACATAATATATGATAGGATAAGGAAAACAATATAGATAAAGTCTACAACGAGAATCTAAACAGGATAAATAAGGAAAGTAGTAATAGAAAGCAGAAACAAAAAAAATATAAGGAATACTGCTCACAACTGGAAATAATAGCTAGGGATCTCTTGGTATCCCGAGGATCTCTTGGTATCCTCATCGTATACATGAGGGATCTCTTGGTATCCCGAGGATCTCTTGGTATCCTTATCATATACATGAGGGATCTCTTGGTATCCCGAGGATCTCTTGGTATACTCAAAACATACATTTACATGTGCCAGGGATCTCTTGGTATCCTCAAAACTTACATTTACATGTGCCAGGGATCTCTTGGTATCCCGCACCCTCAGTCCAGAACATAACAAGTACAGGGGGATCTCCCGGGATGCCGTCCCGTAGTCCCAATTTAAAACACACAATAACAGCCCAAAACATTAGGATAAATGCTAAACTCAGAACAAATATGACAAAATATTAGCCTAACATGCTTCACGTAGTAAAAACTAGACAGTTTAAGGAATTAGGCAAGTAAGTCAAATAAACATGCTTCTCTAAACTAGCATAGGATAAACTTGCAATTTAAAATAAACAGATAAGCAAGAAAAACTCAATTTAAATACTTCAAGTAAAAATGGATTTCCAACAATTTGCTCAAGTACGCGCTCGTCACCTCACGTACGAGGCTTTCAAATATCAAATATCATGTCCTAAGGGGAAGAGGTCCTCCACCCAAGGTTAGACAAGCCACTTACCTCCAACCGGCAAAAAATCAACTAGAAACCATGCCCTTGCGACGAGTATCCATATCCAACTCCAAATGGCCCAAATCTATTCAATTCAATTACATATCGTAAATAACACCACAAGCAACTGATTTTACTATTTAATTTAAAGCTAAGGCGTGAATTTAGGTAAATGACCAAAATGGCCACAGGCCAACGTCTCGGAACTTGATAATTTTCACATTTTCAGAACCCTCGTACTCTCATGAGTCTAAGCATAACAAGAACACTGAAATCGGAGTCCAAATGACCCTTCAAATCCTCTATTAAAGATCTAAGAACTTTTCCCCCAATTTCTACCAAAATTTCGAAATTAGATGATGAAATTAACTAAAGATTGATGGAATATAACTAGAAAGGCTTAAAGAAACATTACTCAATGATCTCCTCTTCAAAACCCTCTTAAAATTGCCCTCTCCCGAGCTCCAATTTGTTTTTTCAAACTTTTGAAACTAAACCCTTGAATTTCTTATTTCATTACAGTGATTTCCGATTCTGCGAACCAAGTGCCGCTTCTGCGGCTTTTCCCTTAATTGCCAGGTTTCGTTTTTGCGGTTTCATACCGCACATGCAGATTTTGCTTCTGTAGAATATATACCACTTCTGCAATTTCAAACAAACAACCCAGGGCCGCATCTGCGATGATGATCTTGCAGGTGCAAAACCGCATCTGCGGAAAATCTTCCGCTTCTGTGGAAAATTGAGGGGACCCCAATGTTCGCTTCTGCGATTCCCAGGCCGCTTTTGCGGCTCCGCTTCTGCGGCTCCGCTTCTGCGGTTCCCAAGCTGCAAAAGTGAAAATACGAGAAGCAAAAATGCTTCAGCTGCTGTAACACTTCTTTGATCTTCCGTCAACCATCGAAATCATCCCGAGGCCCCCGAAACCTCAACCAAGCCTATGGACATGTCCCATAATGTCGTTCAAACTTGTACCAACCCTTAAACCGCCTAAAACAACGTCGGAAACTCGAATAAATCAAGGATTTGAGCCTAAGAACTTCCAATTTCATCAAAATACACTTTCGATCAAAAACCTAACCAAAACACGTCCGAATGACCTGCAATTTTGCACACACGTTCCAAATGACATGACAGAGCTACTGCAACTTCCGAAATTCCATTCTGACCCTTGGATCAAAAACTCACTATCGGACCGGAACCTTTAAAAATTCAAACTTCGGCATTTCAGGCCTAAATTAGATACGGACCTCCAAAATACATTCCGAACACGCTCCCAACCCCAAAATAACCTAGCGGACCTAACGGAACCATGGATTTCCATTCCGAGGCCGTCTTCACACTGTTCTGACTACGGACCACTTTCCAACTCTTAAGCTCTCATTTAGGGACTACTAAGTGTCCCAAAACTATCCGAAACCTAACACCGAACGTCCCGGCAAACCAAAATAGCAGAAATAAACTTAGGGGAAGCAGTTAATAGGGGATCAGGGCGTTAATTCTTAAGACGACCGGCCGGGTCATCACAGCTATAAACTAATAAAGATAACGAAAAGTAAATCTTGGAATTTCCTTATTATTTGAGAAGGTGTTACCCGTTTTCTTGCTCTATGAGTTATAATTGCAAAATAAAACCATGCTTTCCTCACATCTTCACCATATTATTATTGGACCACTAGTAAGTGTCTAAGTTGACCATCTCGTCTCTACTTCTTCGAGATTAGACGGGATACTCATTGAGCACACGTTATTTTCGTACTCATACTACACTTCTGTGCATTTTTGTTGCACAGGTATATGTAACTCTAGTGACCTGCTGGGCATAGCAGCATGGTGGATACAGAGACTTAGGTGAGGTACACTTCTCGAGGCAACTCACAGTCAGCAGAGTCTCTTTCAATTATCTGTATTTATTTTCTGTCCAATATTGTATTCCGGATAGTTGTTGTACTCTATTTGATTTTGCTTAGAAATTGCTCATGCACTTGTGACACCGGGTTATGGGATGGTTTCGAAGTATTTGGTATTAACTACTTATCATTTAAATTTGATTTGAGATAATTATCTTTTAAATTGCTAAATTTGAAGGAAAATCCTAGATTTCAAAAGTATTAAAACCAGAATTTGATCAAGTAATTTGGGTTGGCTTGCGTGACAGCAGTGCCTGGTGTCATCGTGACTCTTAGTGGATTTTGGATCATGGCAATATAGCATCAGAGCACTAGGTTCCTAAGGTGTCACGAGTCATGAGCAAGTCTAGTAGAGTCTCGCAGATCTGTACGAAGATGTCTGTACTTATCCTCGGGAGGCTGCAGGGCTGTTAGGAGTACTTCCCTTCTTCATTCCTCATCGTGCAATTTGATTCCTATGAACCTTATGCCTTTGTTTCCTTCCTACTCAATCTTACGCAACACAAAGCACTTGCTATTCATTGAGAATTGAAGAATTGTAATGATATTATGAATATGGTGCGGGATGTCTCTTCCCGGTATAGTCGTCTGAGCTATTATCGCCGCCTTGTGGAAGGATACTTTATTGTTTCAGCCCAGTATCGGCACTTTTGAGGGCTCTGAGTCTAGGCACAAGTTACCATGATGCTTATGAATGATTGTTCCGCAGTAGCGATATGGTGGTAGGATATTGCTCACGTGTCGCGGCAGTGAATGACTTGAAGGGAGGTTTACTCAGTGCATAATCTAGAGATTCAGTATTTTATTTTCGGCAGGGGAAAGGCAATCGGGCTAAGAATGTGCAGATTGAGGATGGTAGAGTAATGAGACTTGGTACATGCGAGAGTGGTGGAGCTTTCTTCTATGAGGGGATGTCGTTGTCCTAATTGAATGCACTAAGTTCACCGGTGTTGCGATCTTCTACAATTTGGATCAAGCTATTTTGAAATAGTATCGGAAATGCGGCTGTCAGATATCACAGGGTGCGGTAGTTCAGGGTTGAATTAGTGTTTCTAATATCGGTGGTATGAGAAAGATGATCTTCCGAAAGGTGTAAAGTTAGTAGCAATTGTGGGTTCAAGTGCCCCGAAGATAGATTTATTAAGGCAGCAGCTGAGCAGCAAAGGATAAGGAAATACATGTGGGAGGTATCAGGCGGTGGCTAAAATTTCTAGAAGGCCAAGTATAAGATGCCAAGGGTCGAGTAGTCGATTTAGGGTATGGGTTCCGCCAAAGTGGGATGGTGGCAGAGTTGCACATGGGCTATTATGCGACATGAGATTTGATATAACGGGAAGGAGCTGCCAGAAAAGAAGAAGGATACAACATAACTATGAATTGGGAGGATGTTGCCGCAAATTTAATTGATGTCCACGAGGAGTGAAGGACTTGTGCCACTAGAAAGTGAGCTCGGACTCAGGTGGGTTATTCCCTGTGAGCAGGTTAGCGGTTGCATAGTTAACGAAGCTTTTGTGAAGAATTTTATTGGTTATGCAGCAAAGAAATAGGTCGTGCGAATGTGGTTGATGATTTAGAGTATAAAAAGGGGGTTTTACAGAAAGAATTAGAGAATTTAGGCGATTGATTGCGCAAGGCTATGTCAATAAGAGATAAGGAATCTCGGTGAGTTCCAGAGTTATGTTATAGTGGCTTCAAGCTAAGTGGGAGAGTCCCACCGCCTATGATAGGGTTGCATAGTTAACTACTTGTGAGGGTTCTGGCTATTAGTTTATTGATGGGCTATTTTAGCTACGGGAAAAGACCATAAGTGGCAATTTGAGAAAAGGAATTATTAAAGGTAGGCTATCGTTGGCCTTATTGACCCATGTTCAGACTTGGGGAAGGATTCAGGATTATGTTTGTAAAGATGCGGGTTCCAAGGGAAGGGATTCTACCAGGTGCATCACCAATGGGGTATTCATGTGCTAGAAGATTTATGGAATTGATTATATTCGGGGCCAAGTCAGAGCGGGTGACTCTCAACAACGGTCCTATTGAATTTAATAGATAAAGTGTGATGCCTAATGATTTCGAGCCTATAGGTACAGTTGAGAATCAAGCTTTTGCAGCAGCTTATGAGTGAAGGCCCCAGAATGTTCTACGATGTTTTGACTTGCAGTGTAACACTTGAGAGGAAAATGAGAAAGGACTTCAGATTTTAGAAGGATTAGCAGAATGGGCATATCAGTTGAGGGTGCGAATGAGCGCACAAGGAAGGTATGAAATGGTTTATGTGATTTGAGACAGCATGGTCTCGCGGTTCAAGGTCACTCGGGTGAGTACGGATGGAGTGTGTTAGGTGTTAAAAGGAATTATTGTTGTTACTAAGGCAATCGGGGCAAATCTAAGGAAGATATATTGGTTAACCACAATTGAGTTGGTGTATTGGTGGTAGAGATCAGTCCCTTCAGCGTGATCAAGTTATGCATGTGATTTGTGGTGGTACGTGTAAGGCTTGTCGGCTGCCGCAATTGATGTTATTTAGAAGCATTCTTCTATTATGGCTGGTTGTGTGGAAGCGGATCCCGGAAGGGCTATGGTGTCTTAAGACACTACTTAGAGATTTTCATGTTCTACGGTTATGAGAATTCACCTGTGTGTTGCTATGGTTCTCCTGAAGTGAGTTAAGTGAAAAGCTTTTATATGATGAAGTGTTAGCCCGATAGTGGTTCCTAAGCTATGATGAAAATCGTGTTCTATCGTATATTGGCATGAGGTGCAGTGAGTGGTATAGAATTTGAAGTAAAGATCAAGGTAACAGCTCGGTGTGGACAAGGATGTCACAATCTCGGATGAGCAGGAAAGGAGTTTTGGTGTTTAAGGTAAGTTGGTATTGTCTTCAGCATCACCTGAGATCGGTGTTTTGGTGAAATAGGCTTTGCATCCTGGTTAATGATTCTTGATTATTTTTCGGTGTTAGTGCGGCCAGTGGCTTGGATGTGCGGACCTGTTATTTATTTCACAAGGTTGTGGGAGCGTGTCCCACAGGAAGACTATGTAAGTGTGACATGTAGTCACTTGATTGATTAAAGATTTAAACCAAGAATGAGGATTGTGGTAATATCATTAATTTGAGAATTTATGCCTGAAGGGCACTTTGTTTATTAGGTTATGGACTATGGAGGTTTGCTCTGGTTATGATGGTTGTTCTTATGCGTTATGAAAGAAAGGAGAGTTATTATGAGCCTTGAAAGGTTATTAGCCTAGTCAGTGCGACCAGAATCAGCTTGAGGTCGGTGGATGGATTTAAATGCGAATATGGGCTTTATATCAGGCCAAACGTGTTCATTTCAGTAATGCGCTCCTTATGGGGAGTAGTCAGGGTGTAATTTCATTGTCAGATATCTCATGGAGCAATGCATTGCGCCATATGAGTTGTCGAACGGCTAGAGAAATTGCTTATGTGTTGAGGATCCGCGTAAAAATGATGTTATATGAGCAAATTGACTGTTGAGATTCATATTGTATATCACACCTCAGTTGTGCTCGAGTTTTGTAGCTTATAGCGCTATATGTTTACTCAGGGATGTTATTATGCACTTAGCATGCTTATGACCGATATTCGGTATTTTGTTGTAATAAGCAAATTCAGCTCGATGTGCATCTCCTTATGTGAGATCTATGTGTAGATCTAGTGGCACGCCGCCATGGGTATGTTATCTGGATCGAGTTGCACGCCGCAACGGTGTGATGTTGAGTATAGTTTTCTATATGCTATTTTTGTATGCCTTGCTTCCTATTTTCTAAGGAAAGTCCGTATTAGTGCGTGAATTAGGTAATTCCTTCCAAAGTTTGTTTTCCTTTTTGTATCGCGTTTGAATTGGTAGCCTATTGGCACATTATAGCATCATATAAAACTTTTGGTCATATCGGGGTGGCTTATTACCTGAGTAGTTCGTACTGGGTGAGAAGAGATTGTTGGATTTAGGATCAGTGCAATCTGATTACGTGAAATATATTAAGGAGCAAAGATCATTATTTGGTTCAAAATGAGGTAATGTTTCTTGTCAGAAGTATAGACTCAATGATTGGTTGACTCGGCAGTTGATTATGAATTTCTGCACATCTCTTTCATTGTGGCGGCATTGTAAGAGTTAGAGTAAGACCTGTGTATTTCATGGGGTGCAATGAGAGCATCAGATTCGTGGAATTTTGACTAAGTTGATCAGAAAATGTTATTGTGGTCCAGTGAGTAAAGTGATGCTAGGTGTGAATTCAGTAAAGTTATGCAGCCATGTTTGGGTACAGCGTGTAGTGATTGATATGGTGATCGTATGTTGGAAACAGGTCGGGCATAGAATTTCGGATGTTGAAATTGGGCTTTAAGGCTTATTTGCTTGAATAAAAGGGAATATCTTCAGAATTGATCGAGCTAATGTGCTCAATTGAGTTGTGGTAGCACAAGAAGGTGCATGAGGTGTTAAACAGCGATTTTCGACTACTTCAGTGTGGTTCTCAGCACGTTTGAGGACGAACGTATGTTTAAGTGGGAGAGAATGTAACGACCCGACTGGTCATTTTGAGATCTAGCGCCTCGTTCAGCAGTTAGAGGCCATGAGCGGCTTCATTTCAGGTATTATGACTTGTACGCGTGGTTGGAATTGAATTTCGGGAAGTTCAGAGTTGATTTGGAAAGGAAATTCTCATTTCGGAAGCTTAAAGTTGAAAGAATTAACTAGGATTGGAATT
This sequence comes from Nicotiana glauca, assembly GCA_026770625.1. Lineage (NCBI taxonomy): Eukaryota > Viridiplantae > Streptophyta > Magnoliopsida > Solanales > Solanaceae > Nicotiana > Nicotiana glauca. Next base: position 168,965 of record MU743627.1, on the reverse strand, counting down.
TTGAGTAAATGACCTCGGAATCGGGATCTGAAGGTTCCACCAGGTTCATATGATGATTTCCGACTTGGGCGTATGCTAGGATCGGGTTTTGGATGACCCGGGAGCGTTTTGGCACCTATTATGGAAGTTAGAATTTTGAAAGAAATTTCATAAAATTGGCTTGAAGTGCATTTCAGTGTTATCGATGTCCGTTTGGGATTCCGAGTCTGGGAGCAGCCTCGTATGGTGATTCTAGAGTAGGGAGCGTGATCGGAAGTGAATTCAGAGTTTCGTAGGTCATTTTGGAGCCATTTGGCTAAAGATAGAAATTTCAAGGTTTTTGAGAAGTTTGACCGGAAGTGGACCTTTTGATATCGGGTCGGAATCCAATTCCAGAAGTTGGAGTAGGTTCGTAATGTTGAATATGACTTGTGTGCAAAATTTGAGGTCAATCGGACGTGATTTGATAGGTTTAAACATCGAAAATAGAAGTTTGAAATTCTAAAGTTCATTAAGTTTGGATTGGAGGTCGATTCATGATTTTAGTGTTGTTTGATATCATTTGAGGCCTCGAGCAAGTCCTAATTTGTTTTGGGATTGGTTGGTAGGTTTCGTTGAAGTCCCGGGGGCCTCGGGTGGATTTCGGGTGATTAGTGGATCGAAATTTGGAATTTTGGATAGCTGAAGGGTGTGGTTGCTGGTATAACTGCTTCTGCGGTGGGTTAACCGTAGAAGCGGGGAAGGGAACCGCAGAAGCAGTTGGAGGTGAAGGGAGCTAGGACCGCAGATGCGGTCATATTTCCGCAGAAGCGGGACCGCACCTGCGGAAGGAGGAGCATAGAAGCGGATATTGGTTAGGGGCTCGTGGACCGCAGATGTGGTCAAGGTTTCTGCAGAAGCGGGACCGCATCTGCGGAAGGAGGAACGCAGAAGCGGAAAAGGGCGGCCTAGGGAGGATCGTAGAAGCGGTATTTCAACTGTACATGTGGAACCGCAGAAATGGTCAAGGGACTGCAGGTGCAGAAATTGCTGAGGCAGTGCGGTCTTTTAAGATCCGGGGTTGGGTTAATTTCAACCCCATTTTTCTTCTATTGTAGCCGATTGGGAGCAGCTTTGAGGTGCCATTTTCATCACTCGTCATGAAGTAAGTAATTTATGCTAGCTTTGAGTTAAATACAAAGTTTATATATGGATTTAGGTAAGGAATTTGTAGAAAACTTGGGGTTTGAGGGAAGACCTAGAAACTAGTATTCTTGAATTTTGACCACGATTTTGGGTATGGACTTAAAAAAAAATTATATATTTAAGTTCGTGAGTTCTTGGGTAAAATTTATCTTCGAGAAATTTGGGATTCCGGGCACGTGGGCCTGAGGGCGTTTTCGTCAACTTTTCTATTGGGGTTAGGAATTGTTATAAATTGGATAATAATGAGTACCTTAGCATATATTAATGGATTTACATAATTATTGGCTAGTTTTGGAGCGTTTTGCATCGGTTCGAGTCTTTAGAAGGGCGTGGAATGTTGGTTATGAATCTTTAGAGCGAGGTGAGTCTCCTTTCTAATCTTGTAAGAGGGAATTGTCCCCATTGGTGAGTTAATTGGTTATAAGCTCCTATTTATGGGGGCTACGTACGCACGAGGTGACGAGAGTCCATGCGTAGCTACTATTATGCTATTGCACGGGTAGTTTAGGACCCTAAGCATGCTATATTTGGAATATTTCTAACCTTAGTCACAACTTGAATTGCTTAAATCACATCGAATTAGTAAACGAATTTCTAAATAGATAAAACATCATTTTCTTAAATGGTTAAGGAGGATTTGTTTTTATTGGATAATTACTCCGTGTGGACTTCTTGATTGACTGTCTGTGTGTTTATTTATGGAACGGGCCGAACGCCTCGGCAGATTAAATAGATGCATCTATAGGCGCGTCATCGATCCTCGGCAAGCGCACAATTATTTCTGTTGAATCGGGCCGTCGCCTCGGCATAATATGCGCATGCTTGCATTGCTTATCCTGAAACTTATTGAAGTTGATATTGCCTTTTTATTGCCCGCTATAAACTAATAAAAATAACGAAAAGTAAATCTTAGAATTTCCTTATTATTTGAGAAGGTATTACCTGTTTTCTTGCTCTATGAATTATAATTGCTAGATAAAACCATGCTTTCCTCATATCTTCACCATATTATTATTGGACTACTAGTAAGTGTCGAAGTTGACCATCTCGTCTCTACTTCTTCGAGATTAGACGGGATACTCATTGAGTACACGTTATTTTCGTATTCATACTACACTTCTGTGCATTTTTGTTGCACAGGTATATGTAACTCTAGTGACCTGCTGGGCGTAGCAGCATGGTGGATACGGAGACTTAGGTGAGCTGCACTTCTCGAGGCAACCCGCAGTCAGCAGAGCCTCTTTCAATTATCTGTATTTATTTTCTGTCCAATATTGTGTTCCAGATAGTTTTTGTACTTTATTTGATTTTTCTTAGAAATTGCTCATGCACTTGTGACACCGGATTCTGGGATGGTTGCTAAGTATTTGGTATTAACTGTTATCATTTAAATTTGATATGAGACAATTATCTTTTAAATTGCTAAATTTGAAGGAAAATCCTAGATTTCAAAAGTATTAAAACTAGAATTTGATCAAATAATTTGGGTTGGCTTGCCTGACAGCAGTGTCCGGCGCCATCGCGACCCTTAGTAGATTTTGGGTCGTGACAGTAAGCCTCACGGAACTAAGCCCCACACATAAGCCCAGAGGCGTTTTACGAGTGCTCCGCTTTGGGGCGAGCCCCGAGCGAATCCCAATTCTGCCTTTTAAAACAGAGGTTAGAAATAGTATAAGAAGGTTGTATATAAAATTTGAAGTCATTTAATGGAGATTTGGACTAGTTTTGAACAAGAATTGCAACTGAAAATCATGGAAGAAGTTCGTCTACAGACGTTTGTATAAAGGTGTATAAAAGTGTATAATAGTGTATAAGGTGTGTTTATACACTCATATACACTATTATACAAGATTATACAAAATACTGACTTCGTATTCTTCCTTGCGTCTTTTCTGAAATTTAACTCAAATCTTACTCAAATCTACTCCAAATTACTTCAAATTTAAATCTTGAACTCCTTTTGATATTTGCAATCACGTGGAATAACACCCAATCCAAATAACTAACAAACTCAAAAAATCATATTTTCGAAAGCAAAGCTTTGAGTGGCCTTCAATGGTGGACTTCTACTTTTCAATTTTGTTGCATTGCAACCAGGTGTAACATGGGGAAAAGCAGAAAATACTCAGCCCCTTGAAGCATATGTAGAAGATGTGAGAAGAAGAGAGAGTGAAAGCAATGGTTATGAGAATACATATTTAACTCCATAGCTTTTAGAAGCAATGATTGTAAGAACACAGATTTTGAATTTGGTAGTGCTTTCAAAATATGTACAATATGGGTTAGGTAGGGTAAAACTTGAAAACATGGACCATTTTTTGTTATGGTGTGAAGTTATATGTATTTTCTTGTAATTCTTTCATTTCTTGGTGTGATATTGACTTTTTTTCTCTTTGCATAATTTGAAATATATTATGATCACATGCATAAGATATGTTGATAATATGGTGGTAGTTCATGCATATGCTATTAGCTGTGATTAACATTGTTCATGGAAGTTGAGATAATAAAAATTACTGTACAGACATATAAGGGAAGATGAACCCAAAAAATAGCGAAAGATTATAAACGAAGTATTGGATTGGACAATATATATATAGCAGTTTCCAGTTAAGGAACCACAATGTTGAATATTTAAGACTGCGATTTAATTATAAAGTTTACTTAATGTTTATGTTATTTAAATAGAAAAGAAAATTTAGTATAATATCAACAATATGTGTAAAACATTTAACAAAATAAGCTAACAAGAAGCCCTAAAAGAAATATTTAAACACTGAGTGGTATAAAATTCAAGAATGGTTACAAATAACTTGTTACCAATCTGTATCGTAGAAAATATTTTTTTGAATACTTCCACCATGAACATAAAAACCTCTGTCAAACTATACTAACATTACTTGGCATATTCAAGTTCCTTCGATATTAATAACCTATGAAATTATTCTAAATGATAAAATTTGGAGAATAAATTAATAATTTTTATATAAAAAGAAAGAAACTCCATACTTGTGTATAACTGATGCATAGTAATTATTATTGTAATGTCAAACGAAAAAAGAAAAAGGTCGTTGTCAAAACAATCTCAAAATTACATATTTCAATTAATTACTAGATAAGCTACTCTAAATTAGTTATTCTATCAATTAACCTTGCAATTTTTTTTTATGAAATATTAAATTGCTAACATATCGGTTTTTGTTTCATATATTTACTTTAATAAAGGCATAATAATGAGCTTATGTTTAGCCTGTTTTGTCACTGCACCACATTCATATATTATGTTGTTTGGCTTAAGTTAATCCTCTGCTTAGAAAGTCGGATGTTTGTTTGGAACAGACTTTAAAACTTAAGTATTATATTGGAACAGGCACAAATATCTAATTGAGTTTTGATGTTTCATCTTCGAACTTAAGATGATATCCAGAAATTCAAACTCGACAAACAAATCATCATACGAAAATTCATATTTCATTAACATAAACTTGTACTTCATTCTTCTATAAATAATTATTTATTCAGATTTTTGTTTTAAATTTAATATTATTTTACAAAGATGTACACTTCACGATTCGGCATATACGTGCAACGCACGTGTCGAGAAACTAGTATAAATAAATATATATATATATCACCTTTTATACGTTCCAAAAATCAGGGAATACAATCCCAACCACAGCTGGTATAGTAATCAATTTATCATGAGAACAAATCGTATACGAGAATTCTCGAAGAATCTCCTAATTCTTCAATAGATGCCAATGAGAATTCTCAATCATTTTCCCCATCATAATTGATCCGGGATGGTCAACCGGTCGTGCCAACTAATATTTATTTCAGTAAATATTTAATTTACTGTGGCATGCGATTCCATCATCATGCTTATACATCTATAGTACAAATAGAAGAAAAATCGAGTAACTTTTATATTTACCCGGTATGTTATAGTAATATGAAATAATCGATCTTCCTTTCATTTGTAGTCTTAATATGCCAACCACTTTGGCTAATACATTTGAAACTAAAAAATTTCGTTTGAGACTTACAATGTCAATATCATGAACAATTTCATTCATCCGGTTAGTAACAAATTAGCTCTTCCGGAGCTCTTAATTGATTTCGTACTATAAGATCTTTTGTCACACCATCCATATGGTGAATGTTTCCTACATCAAAAGCAAAATTATTTCTTGCTTTACTCTTGCCTTTAATAACTTTTTATACGGCATGTCAAATTATTTTTTGCGTACCACATATGCGCGACTAATGACATATTGTGACGACCCAAAGGGTCATCACCTATTTTAATTGAATTCAGTGCTACCGAGGCCTTGAAAAATCTCATTTAGAATCGCCTCGATTTGTGTGCACAGTCCGGGCATGTAGCCGGAAAGCTTAAATGTGAAATTCTATGAAAAATTACTAAATTTTGGTGTTAAAATAAATAAATTTGATTTTGGTCAATATCTTGGATAAATAGACCCGGACCCGTAATTTGCCGGTCCCGGAGGGTCCGTAGGAAAATATGGGACTCTGACGTATGCGCGGAATCAAATTTCGAGGTCCCGATCCCGAGAAATAAATTTTTAAGAGAAATTATTTTTCTAAAATTGTTAAGGAAAATTGAAATGATATTTGATTAGAACGTATTGGTATCAGGCCCGTATTTTATTTCCGGCGACCAGTACAGGTCTTATATATGTTTTAAGTCATTCCTGTGAAATTTGGTTGAAAACGGACGTCGTTTGACGTGATTCTGACCTAAATTGGAAAATTTGATGTTTTATGAAGTTTGAAAGAATTCTTGGATTTTGAGTTTTAATTCAATGTATATAATGTTATTTTGGCGATTTGATCGCGCGAATAAGTCCGTAGGATATTTTTGAGGCTGTATGCATATTTGGTTTGGAGCCCCGAGGGCTCGGGTGAGTTTTGAATAGGCCACGTGTGCATTTTTGAACTTTGAAAGTTTTCTGGTATGCCTGCTCTGCAGTTTTCGCATTTGCGAAGCAGGTCTCGCAAATGCGAGTCTGACATCGCAAATGCGAGGAAGGGGAATCTATGCAGTGTTCGCAAATGCGACCAAATGGTTCGCAAATGCGGAACTGTGTCTTTCGCAAATGCGACATCTTTTTTCGTAAATGCGAAGCCCTCATTTTTGTTCAGTGTTCGCAAATGCGAACTTCACTTTGCAATTCCCACGTCTGAGGGTCAGGGTTCGCAATTGCGAACCCCTGTTCGTATTTACCATAACCGAGACCCGCAATTTTTACACTTAACCGATTTTGAACTTCATTTTTCATATTTTCTCAAACTCAAACACACTTAGGCGATTTTCCAACAACAAGTCTTCTTCCAAATCAATTGTAAGTTAGTTTTTACTCTTTTCTTTCAATCATTAACATCTTTTAACATGATTTCAACCTAAAATCAAAGATTTTCATGGGGGAAATTGGGTGTTATGGGTAGAACCTAGGTTTTCAAAAATTGGGGATTTGGACCTCAATTTGAGGTCCGATTTCAAAACAAAATTATATATTTGATTTCATGGGGGAAAGGGTAATCGGGTTTTGGTTCGAACCTCGGGTTTTGACCACGTAGGCGGGCAATTTTTGACATTTTGGGTAAAACTTTGAAAAACTCATTTTCATACATTGGGGTTGATTCATTTATTGTTTATTAATGTAATAAAGTAATTTGTGATTAGATACGAGCGAATTGGAGGTGGAATCACGGGGTAAAGCTATAATTGAGGCTTTAGTTGTATTCAAGGCATTGAGCTAAGTGTTTGGTCTAACCTTAGCTTCAGAGATTAGGAGTTGAGTCTTATTTGCTAACTTTTTCTTGTTGAGTATGACGTATAGGCATGGTGACGAGTATCTATACGTTGGTGTCGAGTATGACCGTGAGTCTTAAATTGATAGGTGTTGTGTTCTTAAATGCCACTTCGGATACTTTAAATTGATGACTCTTGATGTTGAGTAGAGATTTAGTCTATTCTCGTGGATTTTATTTATGCTTGAGTACTAGTATTAATCAAGCTGAGTAAGAGTTGAACTGGGATTTGGTTATAGCTGATTCTCCCTTGACAGGATTGTTATTTTGATATTGTTGTTCCCTTGTCGGAAAATTATTATTATATTAATTTGTTATCCTTGCCAGAATTTTATTGTGACTTTGTGTTGAATTGAAATGGGAGCGGGTGATACGCCTACCACAAGTTGTTGATCGAAATGAGAGCAATGGTATGCCTACCACGAGTTATGATGAAATGGGAGCGGGTGGTACGCCTACCACAAGATATTGATTGAAATGGGAGCGGGTGGTATGCCTACCACAAGATATTAATTAAATGGGAGCGGGTGGTATGCCTACCACAAGATATTGATGAAATGGGAACGGGTGATACGCCTATCACAAGATATTGATAAAATAGGATCGGGTGGTACGCCTACCACGAGATTTGATGAAATGGGAGCGTGTGGTACGCCTACCATGGAAACATTGAGAAATGGGATCGGGTTACACGCTTGCAACGAGATGTGTACTGACAGTGAAACCTGCTTTTATTTCCCTTATTCGTGTTAGAGTTAATTTATTGATGTTCCTTATTATTCTCTTGAATATCTGTATTATCTGTTATCCCCGGAGCATGTTCCCCTCCCATTTAAAATGGTTATTCTTGTAGTCCTGTCTAGCCTTGTCACTACTTCGCCAGGGTTAGGCTAGGTACTTACCAGCACATGGGGTCGGTTAGGGTTATACTACACTCTGTGCTCTTTTGCACAGATCCAGGTACCGGACAGGAGCAGTAGTTAGGGAGCTAGTCTTCAGTCCATTGAGACACTGAGGTAGCCTTGTAGGAATCCGTAGGGCCGACGTCTCCTCTATCTTATATTTTAGTCTGTTATCTCATGTTTTCGAGACAAACAATGTTATCTTTCTTTCAAACGATTGTATTTATTACTCCTAGTAGTCCGTGGATGTTGTGACACCAGTTCTTGGGTAGAGGCATATGATGATTTCCGCATTATTATTCAGTTTATTTAATTTAAGTCTTCCGCTTTGATTTCATATTTCCACTGTTATTCAAATATTTAACGCTTGTTGTTATGATTGGTAAAAAGAATTTAAAATAAAAGAGTTAGGAGTTATGATTTGTGGCTTGCCTAGCTTCTACGAGTAGGCGCCATCATGCCCCCCGAGGATGGAAAATCCGGGTCGTGACAAGTTGGTATCAGAGCTCTAGGTTACATAGGTCTCACAACTCACGGGCAAGCTTAGTAGAGTCTGAGGGATTGGTACGGAGACGTTTGTATTTATCCCCAGAGGCTACAGAGTTAGGAAAAGTTTCACATTTGTTCTTTCTTGTCGTGCGGTTTGATTTCTCAATGCTAATTGGATTTCTACTTTGTTCTTTCGCAGATTGCGAGAACACACACTTCCTCATCTTCTGATCAGCATTCAGAGCCCCAAAAAGCTCCCACTAGGGTCAGAGGGCGAGGCTGAGGCCGTGCTAGAGGCCGAGGTAGGGGCAGAGCTCAGCCCCGAGAAGCAGCACCAATGGCGGAGCCTCAGGTTGACTTTGACGAGGAGGTTCCGGCCCCAGCCCTAGCAGTTCTGGTGGGCCCAGCTCAGGTCCCAAAGGGGTTTATTGCTACCCCAGTTCTTCAGGATGCTATGGTCCGATTGGTGGGCCTCATGGAGAGTGTTACCGGAGCAGGTTTGCTTCATGTAGCACCAGCCACTTCTCAAGCTGGAGGAGGAGCCCAGACTCCTGCTACTCATACTCCGGAGCAGGTAGCTCCCCCGATTCAGACTCCAGCAGTTCAGCTAGTTGGAGCAGCTCAGCCGGGTGTGGTAGCCTAGGCCGGTGATAGAGCAGCTATGCCTGCCGATGCTTTATGGAGATTGGACAGGTCGACCATGCTCTTCACTACTACCTTCAGTAGTGCATATACCGAGGATCCTCAGGACTATTTGGACAGCTGCCATGAGGTTCTTCGGAACATGGGTATTGTTGAGACCAATAGGGTTTATTTTGCTACATTCCGGTTGTCTGGATTCGCCAAGACTTGGTGGAGGGATTATTGTTTAGCTAGACCAGCAGGATCTCCAGCCTTGACCAGGGAGCAGTTCACGCATATATTTCTAGAGAAGTTTTTCCCTATTACACAGTGTGAGGCCTATCGGAGGCAATTCGAGCATCTTCAGCAGGTATTTATGACAGTCACCCAGTACGAGACCAGGTTTATTGATTTGGATCGCCATGCTCTTGTTATACTTCCCACTGAGAGGGAGAGAGTGAGATGGTTTAGTGATTGACTCATTCAACCTATTCGTCTCCAGATGGCTAGAGATACTGGGAGCGAGATATCCTTTTAGGAGGCGGCCAATGTGGTCCGGAGTATTGAGATGGTATTGTCATAGGGGGTGGTCATAAGGCAGACAAGAGACCCCTTCAGTCAGGAAGGTTCAGTGGTGCCTCGTCTGGAGGCAGAGATTCGTATAATAGGGGTCATCCTCCTAAGCCCTTTCATTCGGCTCTTTAGGTTTCTCACGGTGCTTCTAGTAGCCATGGTCCTCGGACGCAGTATTTCGATCAACAGTCCTTCAGTGCACCACCACCACCTATTAGTGCACCACCGCTTCAGGGTTTCCAGAGTCGTTAACCCCAGCAGCCGAGGGCTTGTTTTACTTGTGGCGACACGAGGCACATTTCTAGGTATTGCCCTCGCGCGCCAGGTGGCTCTCAGCTTCAGAGTTCTTATGCCATGGTTGAGGCACCAGGTTTTCCATAGCCCGCCCAACCAGCTAGAGGTGGGGGTAGAGGTACTAGAGGTTGAGTTAGAGGTCATTGAGTTGGAGCTCAGACCGCCAGAGGTGGAGGCCAGCCAGCAGCAGGCTGACCCAGAGAGGTAGATCAGAGTGGCAGGTCCCAGCCTCAATGTTATGATCTTCAGGCCAGGCCCGAGGTAGAGGCTTTACATGCGGTTATTACAGGTACAGTTCTGGTTTGTGATAGAGATGCTTCAGTATTGTTTGATCCGAGGTCTACGTATTCGTATGTGTCATCTTATGTTGCCCTGTATTTTGTCATGCCTAGTGATGCATTTGGTATTCCTGTTTATATGTCTACACCGGTGGGTGACCCTGTTGTGGTTGATCGAGTCCATCGTTCTTGTGTTGTGGTGATTTGGGGTCTGGAGAGTCGTGTAGATTTGTTGCTTTTAGATATGGTTGACTTTGATATTATATTGGGGATGAACAGGTTATCACCCTATCATGCTATCTTGGACTATCATGCCAAGACTGTGACCTTATCTTTATCGGGTATGCCTTGTTTAGAGTGGAGAGGGACTCCTGGTCATTCTACCCGCAGTGTTATATCTTATGTGAAGGCTCGACGTATGGTCGAGAAGGGGTGTTTGGCCTATTTAGCCTATGTTTGGGATTCCAGTGCTGAGGTTCCCTCTATTGATTCTGTGCCTGTTGTTTGTGAGTTCCCTGATGTTTTTCCTTCAGACCTGTCGGGTATGCCACCGGACAGGGATATTGATTTCTGCATTGATCTGGTTCCGGGCACTCAGCCCATTTCTATCCCGCCATATCGTATGACCCCGTCGGAGTTGAAGGAGCTAAAGGAGCAGTTGCAGGATTTGCTTGAGAAAGGTTTCATTAGACCCAGTATCTCACCTTAGCGTGCGCCGGTGTTATTTGTCAAGAAGAAGGATGGGTCAATGAGGATGTGTATTGATTACCGATAATTGAACAAGGTAACGATCAAGAATAAGTATCCACTGCCGAGGATTGATGATTTTTTCGATCAGCTTCAGGGTACCAGGGTATTTTACAAAATTGACTTGCGATCTGGCTACCATCAGTTGAGGATTAGGGAATCCGATGTCCCTAAGACAACTTTTCGCACTCGGTACGGGCATTATGAGTTCTTGGTTATGTCATTCGGGTTGACAAATACCCCAATAATTTTCATGGACTTGATGAACCGAGTGTTCAGGCCTTATTTTGACTCATTCGTAATAGTTTTCATTGATGATATATTGATATACTCCCGCAGCCAGGAGGAGCACGAGCGGCACCTTAGGGTGGTTGTTCAGACTCTGAGGGATAGTCGGTTATATGCTAAGTTCTCGAAGTATGAATTCTGGTTAGGTTCAGTTGCATTTCTGGGTCATGTTGTATCAGCAGAGGGTATTCAGGTAGACCCAAAGAAGATTGAGGCAGTTAAGAATTGGCCTAGACCAGCATCAACTACAGAGATTCGAGTTTCTTGGGGTTGGCAGGCTACTATTAACGGTTTGTGGAGGAGTTTTCATCCATTGCATCCCCGATAACCAGATTGACCCAGAAGGGTGCCCAGTTCAGGTGGCCGGATGAGTGTGAGGCGAGCTTTCAGAAGCTCGAGACAACTCTGACTACGACACCAGTGTTGGTTTTGCCCACAGGTTCAGGGCCTTATACAGTCTATTATGATGCTTCCCGTGTTGGACTTGGACCAATGTTGATGCAAGATGGCAAGGTCATTGCCTATGCTTCAAGGCTATTGAAGATTCATGAGAAGAACTATCCAGTTCATGATTTGGAGTTGGCAGCCATAGTTCACGCATTGAAAATTTGGAGGCATTATCTGTATGGCGTGGCATGTGAGGTGTTCACCGATCACAAGAGTCTTTAGTACTTGTTCAAGCAAAAGGAGTTGAATTTGAGGCAGAAGAGGTGGTTGGAGGTTTTGAAGGATTATGACATCACCATTCTATATCATTCGGGGAAGGCCAATGTGGTGGCCGATGTATTGAGTAAGAAGTCAGCCAGTGTGGGCAGTCTTGCTTATATTCCGGTAGGTGATAGGCCGTTTACTTTGGATATTCAGGCCTTAGCCAATCAGTTCGTGAGGCTGGATGTTTTTGAGCCTAGTCGTGTGTTAGCTTGCACGGTCTCTCATTCTTCATTATTGGAGCGTATCTGTGAGCGGCAGTACGATGATCCCCATTTGTGTGTCCTTAGAGACATGGTACAACGCCGAGGTGCCAGGCGCGTTACCTTAGAGAATGATGGAGTTTTGAGATTGCAGGGTCGAGTATATGTGCCTAATATGGATGGGCTCCGAGAGTTGATTCTGGAGGAGGCCCCTAGCTCCCGGTAATCTATTCATCTGGGCGCCGCGAAGATGTATCAGGACTTGCGGTAGCATTATTGGTGGTGTAGAATGAAGAAGGATATCGTTGCATATGTGGCTCGTTGTTTGAATTGTCAGCAGGTTAAGTACGAGCATCAGAGGCGTGGTAGTTTATTTCAGAGAATTGAGCTTCCCGAGTGGAAGTGGGAGCGGATTACTATGGACTTTGTTACTGGACTTCCGCTGACTCGGAAGAAGTTCGACGCAGTATGGGTCATTGTTGATAGGCTGACCAAGTCAGCACATTTAATTCTTGTGGCATTCTTTTATTCTTCTGAGAGGTTGGCTGAGATCTATATTCAGGAGATTATTCGCCTTCATGGTGTGCCTGTATGCATCATTTCGGACCAGGGTATGCAGTTTACCTCGCGCTTCTCGAGAGCAGTTCAGCGAGAGTTGGGCACACGGGTTGAGTTGAGCACAACATTTCATCCCAAAATGGACGGTCAGTCCAAGCATCTTAGAGGATATGCTCTGAGCTTTTGTTATTGATTTTGGAGGTTCATGGGATCAGTTCTTACCTTTAGCAGAGTTTGCCTGCAACAACAGGTACCAGTCGAGCATCCAGATGCCTCCTTATGAGGCTTTATAAGGTAGGCCGTGTCGGACTCCGGTTGGATGGTTTAAGCCGGGAAAGGCTCGGTTGTTGGGTACAAATCTGGTTCAGGAGGCCTTGGACAAGGTCAGGATCATTCAGGATAGGCTTTCAGCTCAGTCCAGGAAAATGAGCTATGCAGACCGCAAGGTTCGAGATGTGACTTTTATGGTTGGTAAGCGGGTATTGCTCTGAGTGTCGCCTATGAAAGGCGTGATGAGATTTGGGAAGAAGGGCAAGCTTAGCCCTAGGTTCATTTGTTCGTTTGAGATTCTTGATCGAGTGGGATAGATGGCTTATAGACTTGCTTTGCCACCGAGCTTATCAGCCGTGTATCCAGTGTTTCATGTGTCCATGCTTCGGACGTATCACGGCGACCCAGCCCATGTGTTAGATTTCAGCACTGTTCAGTTGGACAAGGACTTGTCTTATGAGGAGGAGCCGGTAGCTATTCTAGACCGGTAGGTTCGTCAGTTGAGATCCAAGAGTTTCCCTTATGTTCGTGTTCAGTGGAGAGGTCAGCCTCCTGAGGCATCGACCTGGGAGTCCGAGTCCAATATGCGGAGCCGTTATCCTCATCTTTTTTCCGACTTAGGTACTTCCTTCTTCTTCTTCTGTCTGTCTGAGGGTTGGGGTTCGCAATGCGAACCCCTGTTCGCATTTACCATAACTGAGACCTGCAATTTTTACACTTAACCAATTTTGAACTTCATTTTTCATATTTTATCAAACCCAAACACACTTAGGCAATTTTCCAAGAACAAGTCTTCTTCCAAATCAATTGTAAGTTAGTTTTTACTCATTTGTTTCAATCATTAATATCTTTTAACATGATTTCAACCTAAAATCAAAGATTTTCGTGGGGAAAATTGGGTGTTATGGGTATAACCTCGATTTTTCAAAAATTGGGGATTCAGACCTCAATTTGGTGTCCGATTTAAAAACAAATCATATATTTGAGTTCGTGGGGGAATGGGTAATCTGGTTTTGGTTCGAACCTCGGGTTTTGACCACGTGGGCCCCAGGGAAATTTTTGACTTTTTGGGTAAAAGTTTGGAAAACTCATTTTGCATGCATTGGGGTTTATTCATTTAGTGTTTATTAATGTAATTAAGTAATTTGTGATTAGATACGAGCGAATTGGAGGTGGAATCACGGGGTAAAGCTATTATTGAGGCTTGAGTTGTATTCATGGCATTAAGGTAAGTGTTTGGTCTAACCCTAGCATGAGGGATTAGGAGTTGAGTCTTATTTGATAATTTCTTCTTGTTGAGTACGACGTATTGGCATGGTGACGAGTATCTATACGTTGGTGTCGAGCATGACCATGAGTCTTAAATTGATAGTTGTTGTGTTCTTAAATGACACTTCGGATGCTTTAAATTGATGACTCTTGATATTGAGTAGAGATTTAGTCTATTCTCGTGGATTTTATTTATGCTTGAGTACTGGTATTAATAGAGCTGAGTAATAGTTGAGCTGGTATTTGCTTATAGCTGATTTTCCTTTGTCGGGATGGTTATTTTGATATTGTTGTTCCCTTTCGGGAAATTATTGTTAAATTTCTTTGTTTTCCTTGCCGGAATTTTATTGTGACTTTGTGTTGAATAGAAATGGGAGCGAGTGGTAGGCCTACCACAAGTTGTTGATTGAAATGGGAGCGGGTGGTACGCCTAACACGAGTTATGATGAAATGGAAGCGGGTGGTACGCTACCACAAGATATTGATTGAAATGGGAGTGGGTGGTACATCTACCACAAGATATTGATGAGTTGGGAGTGGGTGGTACGCCTACCACAAGATATTGATGAAATAGGAACGGGTGATACGCCTACCACGAGATTTGATAAAATAGGAGCGGGTGGTATGCCTACCACGGAAACATTGAGAAATGGGATTTGGTTGCTCGTCTACAATGAGATGTGTACTGACAGTGAAATCTGCTTTTATTTCTCTTATCTGTGTTAGAGTTAATTTATTGATGTTCCTTATTATTATCTTGAATTTCTGTATTATCTGTTATCCCCGAAGCATGTTTCCCTCCCATTTAAAATGGTTATTCTTGTTATTTTCCTCCTGTAGAAATATATATTTATATATATATATATATATATATATATATATATATATATATATATATATATATGTGTGTGTGTGTGTGTGTGTGTGTGTGTGTGTGTGTGTGTGGTAGTCCTGTCTAGCCTCGTCACTACTTCACCGGGGTTAGGCTAGGTACTTACCAGCACATGGGGTCGGTTGTGCAGATACTACACTATGTGCTCTTTTGCACACATCCAGGTACCAGATAGAAGCAGTAGTTCGGGAGCTAGTCTTCAGTCCACCGAGACACCGAGGTAGCCTTGCAGGCGTCCGTAGGCCCGACATCTCCTCTATCTTGTATTTCAGTCTGTTATCTCATGTTTTTGAGACAAACAATGTTATTTTTCTTTCAAACGATTGTATTTAGTACTTCTAGTAGTTCATGGATGTTGTGAAACCAGTTCTTGGGTAGAGGCATATGATGATTTCCGCATTGTTATTCAGTTTATTTAATTTAGGTCTTTTGCTTTGATTTCATATTTCCGCTATTTTTTAGATATTTAACGCTTGTTGTTATGATTGGTAAAAATAATTTAAAATAAAAGAGTTAGGAGTTATGATTGGTGGCTTGCCTAGCTTCTACGAGTAGGCGCCACCACGACCCCCGAGGGTGAAAAATCCGGGTCGTGACACATATTCATGTAATTACAAATTAAAATTCATTATCTCTCTTTCTCTCAAACCTTCCTTAGAGGTGAGTTGTGGTGTGTATCCAATCATGCATTGTACATCTTTATTTATTACTTTTATCACATATTGTTACATTCACCTTCAGGAATGAATCTGCATTCTCAATGCACAAGTCACATTCTTTTCAAAGAATGGATTATAATTATCGCGACGTGCTTTATAAATTTTTCATACCAATTTGATGGTAAATATTTCCTTCACCTATTGAAGGATTACTTCTAGAACCCTTATTGTTCTCCTTTTATAGTTACCATAGTGATGACAACTATTATTTCATTGCTTGTTATGCCCTCGTACATGCATACAGTCATGAATATTATTTTCATTAGTCATCATTAGATCATCAATATGGTGCATTGGGACTCAAACCCAATGCCTTACCCATATAAAGGCATGCAATGCTATAATGCATTGGGACACCCAACTCTTATCATCATATTGCACCAGGACTCAAACCCGATATCTTGCTCTCGTGGTGCGTTGGGACTTGAACCCACCGTCTTACCCTTAGTTAAAATTTTACTGATATTTGCCCTCGAACATTTAAAAATATACCATGTCATTGTAAATTAAGTTTCAACAATACATAAAATATTACTATTTCTTGTTTTTAGTGGTTATTTAGTTGATGCATTGCTGAAGCTTTAAAAGAATTATAAAAATTAGCCAAAAAATTACTTATCTCTCATAACTTACATACGTGTTATATTCTAAATTATCTCATTATGCAAAGTCCTTTAATTGACAATAGTTTTAACATTAATAAAACAATCAATACTGGAATGACTTAAGAAACTAAACACTAGAATTTGTAATGCAATAGAATGTACTAAGCTTACCGTATACAAATAATGAAAAATGGGTTTGCAGAGATACAAATTCATTCCATTTTCTAATTTGCTCCAAAGTTAAATCTCAGTAAAAATACTAGCGAATTTCATCAGGGCCAATTCGGAGGAAGATCCCAGCAGCAGCAGAGAGCCTCATGCCCTAAATATGGGAGGATACATTTGGGAGTCTGCTACCTAGACATGCCAGTATGCTACGGATGCGGGATGAGAGGTCATATTCAAAAGGACTATCGTGTGTCCTGCCAGGGGGCGGTCACGGGTATAGCCCAGTCATCCAGTCCTACAGCTGCTACATCTTCAGCACACCCTCCAGCTTGAGGCTTTCCAGCACCTACTAGGTGGCGTAAAACTAGGGGTGGTGCACAGAGTTCGGGAGGACCCAGTCGGTTATATGTGATGAGTGGTCGTCAGAGTGTAGAGGCCTCCCTAGATATTGTTACAGGTATATTGACTGTTCAATCTCATGACGTATATGCTCTTATTGATCCCGGGTCTTCTTTATCCTATGTTACTCCTTATGTTGCTTCAAGCTTCAGGATGGAATCGGAATAGCTTCATGAGCCGTTCTTTGTATCTAAATCGATTGGCGAGTCTATCACGGCCGCACGAGTTTATAGGGATTATGTAGTCACGGTGCGTGGCCGGGATACTATGGACGATCTTATTGAACTGGAAATGATTGATTTTGATATAATAATGGGAATGGATTGGATTTATTCATGCTTCGCCAAACTCGATTGCCGAACTAGGATCATGAGGCTTGAGTTTCATAAGGAGCCAACTGTTGAGTGGGAAGGGAATAATGTTAGGCCAAAAGGTAGGTTTATTTCTTACGTTAAGGCCATGAAGATGATTAGGAAGGGGTGCATTTATCATTTGGTCCGAGTTGTGGACACCACTGCTGAAGTGCCTACACTTGAATTGGTGCCAATTGTGAATAAATTTCCCGGTGTGTTTCCAGACAAGGTCCCTGGGATTCTTCCAGACAGGGAGATCGATTTTGGGATTGATATGATGCCGGTCACCCAACCTATATCCATTCTACCTTGTAGAATGGCGCCGACAAAATTAAAGGAGCTGAAGGAACAACTGAAGGATCTACTAGAGAAGGGTTTTATTCGACCGAGTGTGTCGCCTTAGGGCGCACCGGTTCTCTTTGTTAGAAAGAAAGATGGGTCGCTGCGAATGTATATTGAATACCGGCAACTCAATAAAGTCACAATAAAAATTAAGTACCCATTTCCTATAGATGACTTGTTTGATCAATTGCGAGGTGCTTCGTGTTTCTCAAAAATTGACTTGCAGTGCAAGTACCATCAACTGAAGATAAGGGAGCAGGATATTCTAAAAATAGCTTTCAGGACTTGGTATGGGCACTTTGGATTTTTGGTGATGTCATTTGGGCTCACAAATGCCCCGACAGCTTTCATGGGTCTTATGAATCGAGTCTTCAAGCCTTTTCTAGACTCCTTTGTGATAGTGTTCATTGGCGATATTCTTGTGTATTCCCGAAGTCAGGAGGACCATACTGAACATCTCAGGACAGTTTTGCAGGCTCTTCAGCAACATCAACTGTATGCAAAATTTTCAAAATGTGAATTTTGGCTTGAATCTGTCGCATTCTTGGGTCACATCATCTCTAGAGAAGGAATTATAGTTGATCCTTGAAAGATTGCAGCAGTTAAGAATTGGCCTAGACCTACCACTCTAATAGAGATTCTCAGTTTCTTAGGTTTGGTTGGGTGCTACAGAAGATTTGTGGAGGGATTTTCTACTCTTGCCTCTCCATTGACTAAATTGACGCAGAATGCAGTTAAGTTCCAGTGGTCCGATGCTTGTGAAAGGAGTTTCCAAGAATTGAAATCAAGGTTGACTACAACACCGGTATTAACCCTCCCAGAGGGTACAAAAGGATTTGTGGTGTATTGCGATGCTTCCAGGATCGGGCTTGGGTGTGTACTAATGCAACACAGCAAGGTTATAGCCTACACTTCTAGGCAACTCAAGAACCATGAAAAGAACTATCCAACCCACGACTTAGAGCTTGCGCTAGTGGTGTTTGCACTAAAGATATGGTGACATTATTTGTATGGGGTCCATGTGGATGTATTTATGGACCGCAAGAGTCTTCAATATATTTCAAGAAAAAGGAGTTGAATATGAGACAGAGGAGATGGCTCGAGTTACTCAAGGACTATAACATCGATATTCTCTATCACCCCGGAAAGGCCAATGTTGTAGCGGATGCTCTTAGCTGGAAATCTATGGGGAGTTTGGCTCATATGGAGGCATATCAAAGGACCTTGGCCCGGGAGGTTCACCAGTTGGCTAGTTTGGGAGTTCACCTTACGGACTCTAATGAAGGATGAATGATTGTGCAGAATAGGGCTGAATCGTCCCTTGTGGAAGAGGTGAAAGAGAAGCAATTCAACGACCCATTGTTAGCACTGTTGAAAGAGGGGGGGGGGGTTCATAAACTCAAAACAATAGCTTTTTCCTTGGGCATGGAAGATGGTACCCTATGGTGCCAAGGCCGCCTATGTGTTCCGGATATTGATGGCCTTCAGGAAAGGATCATGGCAGAAGCTCACACTTCCAAGTATTTCGTACACCCAGGTTCTACAAAAATGTATCATGATCTCAAGGAAGTTTATTGGTGGAACAACATGAAAAAGGATGTGGCGGATTTTGTGGCAAAATGTTCAAACTGTCAACAAGTGAAGGCCGAACATCAAAGGCTCAATGGGTTAATTAAGAGTATAGAAATTCCAATGTGGAAATAGGAAATGATCAATATGGATTTAGTGGTAGGGTTATCGCGCACTCCACGTAAGTTCGACTCAATTTGGGTAATCGTGGATCGACTCACAAAATCAACGCACTTCTTTCCAGTTAAATCTATAGACACAGCGGAACAGTATGCTCATTGTATATCAACGAAATAGTCAGGTTGCATGGCACTCCGGTCTCAATCATTTCAGATCGAGGGGTTCAGTTCATGGACAACTTTTGGAAGAAATTTCAGCAAGGTTTAGGAATGCAGGTAAATCTTAGCACGGCTTTTCACCCACAGACCGACGGGTAGGCAGAACGGACTATTCAGACGCTTGAGGACATGTTGCGTGCTTGTACTCTTGGTTTCAAAGGTAGCTGGGATGACCATTTGCCACTCATAGAATTTTCTTATAACAACAGCTTCTATGCTAGCATCCAAATGGCACCATTTGAGGCACTGTATGATAGGAGATGTAGGTCTCCCATTGGGTGGTTCGAGGTTGGAGAAGCAGAACTAATAGGATCGGACCTTGTGCATCAGGCCATGGAGAAAGTCAAAATGATTAAGGAAAGGTTGAAAACTTCTCAGAGTCGCCAAAAGTCTTATTCAGACATTCATCACAGAGATTTAGAGTTCAAACAGGATGATTGGGTATTTTTGAAGGTTTCCCGCATGAAGGGTATCATGCAGATTGGGAAGAAAGGAAAATTGAGTTCGAGGTATGTCGGACCGTACATAATCTTTCAGAGGACTGGTCGGGTGATATACAAGCTCGAGCTACCACCCGAGATGTCATTGGTACACCCAGTCTTCCATATGCCAATGTTGAAGAAGGTAGTGGGGGATCCGTCCACTATTGTACCATTTGAAACTATTGAGATTAATGAAGAACTGTCATATGAAGAAATTTCAGTTGCCATTCTTGACAGGCAGGTATAGAAGTTGAGAAACAAAGAAATTGCCTCCGTGAAAGTGTTATTACAAAACCAACAGGTTGAAGAAGCCACTTGGGAAGTCGAGGAAGAAATGAAAAAGAAGTACCCACATTTGTTTGTATAGCCATGTATTAGCTCTTATGAATTTGGTTATTATGAACTGTGTATCCTTTGAATTGGTCTATGTAGAACTGTTCTATTTTGGTTATATGTTGCCTGTGCAGCCATGGTTGGTGTCGTTGCAAGATATGTCATGTCTAAGGAATGTGTAAATGCTGTTAGGATATCTTTCTAGGGCTCCTTGACATGTGGTTAGGCCTAGATACAAAGGAAACTCTTGCGAAATTTTTTGAAATTTATGGAGTTAGCCAATTCAGGGCTATTGATATGTGTCATGGTGCGAGAAAGCTGGAGTTGCATAAGGATTGCTAATAAGTGAACCTTGATCCTCATTCGAGGATGAATGATCTTAAGTGGGGAAGGATGTAAGGCCGCGCAAAATTTTTGCTTAAAAAACCGAGACCTCATAGTGCCAAGGTAGAAATATGTGTTAGAAAAAGCTCGCCGCATTTCGGACCCTTTGGATTGATCTGTGCATTAAAAAGTTAAGGAATAATGTTTTTCCAGAAAAATGCATTTCTATGGAATAGTCTCTATGCGGACTGCACAGTCGCTGCAGAGTCAGACATTTTGTTGGTTAATTTTAAGATCAACTATGAGGCCAATTATGCAATCATATAATCTATATGCGAGCTGCATAGTTATCGCATATTCCCCTTTGAATTTTTTCGAGGGGCAGTTCCATGGTGCATTATGCGATCGCAGAACAGGTATGCGGACCGCATTTTTATCGCATACCCGGGCAGTTTGTTCAGGTTTTGGGGACCATTTTTGCGGTCCCTTTTTGTGAGCCGCATGACCATTATGCAGTTGCATATGCGATCGTTGATTTTGTCGAGGATCCTATTTTCTAACTTTAAACCCGGTCCCATTCCATTAAAAACACCCCCTTAGACCCCCTTTTAGGAGATTTTCCTGAAAATAGAGTGAGAGAGGAAGTTCTAGAGAGAGAGAGGGTGGTCTTCATTAAGTGCCTATTTCATCTTTGCCTAAACCCTTGAGGATTATCAAGTAAAATCTTCTAGGTCTTCATCCTAAAAGGTAAGAACTTGTTCCCTCATCTATAATTTCAAAATTTCTACTAAAATAAGTTATCACTGGTGAGTTCGTGGGTATAAGAATTGACTATCTTGCATGCATGAATGATAATGGGGGGAAGGTGGTAAGATAAAAAGATGGAAATTGGGGTGTAAGGTGATGAAAATCTCTCATAAAAGGGGGGGGGGGGGCCCTAAAACCACAATGCACACCCAGTGCTTGACAATATATTCAAATGAGCTAGAATCTTAACCATGCCTCGAATTTTTGTCTCAATTAGTAATTCTCATAAAATAGATCAAAGTTGCTAGGAAGTTCCAGAATTTATTGTAAAGGTTTAAGAAAAGCTCCATTAAGGTATGTATGGCTAACCCTCTTCTTCTTAGTGTTGAATTGTTAGTATCCAAATAGTTGGCGCGAGTGTGGAATTGATCATACTTGATGAAGTGCATTAATGTGTTGGGTGACGGACTTTTGTCCCAAAATTGTTCTATGTAGTTACTCTGAAGTCATGATAGTTGAAAAATATGATTATGTTCTCCAATGTGTTCATTACTTTCTTATGTGTGCATGCCTTATATGATAGCCCCCCTATAGACACGGATGATGAAGCTATATGAACAAATTAATAAAGGGAAAACTTGTGTTGTAACAATGCATCCAAGTGCCAAGAAATAAGTTAATAAAAAGAGGTGTTTTACCATGTAATGGGAAAAATGGAAAGAAATGGAAAGGAGTAATTGAAAGAGGTTATGTCCCAGTGATGGCTTAGCCGATCGGGCCGAGATCGGATGCCATGCTGTACACATGGTGGCATTTACATTGGATTTCTGATTATCATTGTGGACTTGGATATGTCTCACTTGGGATGGCTTAGCAGGTCGGGCCGAGACCGGACTCCGTGTAAAATCACAGTGGCATTACATTAAAGTTATGGCACTTGGCATTAAAGAACATTAACTCAAAGGAATGGAAAGACTTAACCGGAACCATGTGAACCTTGTTTGGTGTTTTTCCTTGTAATCCTGTGAAGTACTTGTTGATGTTATAACTTCCTTCTATTGTTCACTGTTCATCCTATTAAGAATTGTGTTTGCCTTACATACTAGTACTATTCGACAGTACTAACATCCTTTTTGCCCTGGGCACTACATCTTTGAATAGATGTAGGTGGTTCCATTGTTGATAGTGCCGATCGCAGATAGTGGTGCTCTCTTGCTCTCTTCACAGCTGTCGTGGTGAGCCCCCATTCGTCCCAGGGGTTTTGTAGTTCTTCTTTTGTGTGATTTTTCACATTTTGAGGTATGACCGAGGCCTTGTTTCCGGCATTTTCATTTTGGTCTTCTATATCCTTAGAGGCTCCGTAGACGTTTATGTGGGTCATGGATGGTTGTCGGGGTGGTCATAGGATCACATGGTAGATTGGAACTTTTCTCCACTAGACTATCAACTGTATGTACATTTGGAAACTGAACTATGGCATGTTGCACCTAAGTAAGAATCTAACTAGCAATGTTTATGCATATATATAACAACTCTCCCTCCCATGTTTAATAATTGGTAAAGCATTTCTTCTTCGGATATAGAATGAGTCGGGCGAGAAAGGCTAGATAGGCTTTCTCGGCCGGGTTCGCTCGGTCGCGCGCCGGTTGGGCTCCCTGAGGTTTGGGGCGTGACACACATTCAACTCCAATTGAACATTCTATAGGTTGTAGAGTAATGCCACCAATAGATATATCGTCTTGCTACTTGAAAAATGTAATATCAAATAATGGCATAAAATTTATTTCACCTTCAATATCTATAATCATGTGTTGTAGTTCAGGATCCCAAGCTATTTTTCCTCAATCTTGTGCAGATCATCAGAGACTTTCTCTTGATGAACCATCTTGTTTTTTTCGTTAATATGTTCATCTTCAATGCTATCCAATAACGTTTCAGGTGAAACACCAGCCTCTTTTGGACGAACGTCCCTTGCAACCGAATCTTCCTTTTTAACAACAAGAAAAATTTTTGGCAGGTCAATTTGAACATTATTTGACTTCCCTTCACATTCGATAGAATCTCTATCAGAACAAAAACTACATGCACCTTCTCTTCTTTTCTCTTCTGTTTCTGAATTTTGGCCTTCTTGATTTATGTGAAAGTATAGCGGGGGTGAATTGTTCCCTAATTAAATTTAGTCGACTGATATAGCTATTAGTTGATTAATCCATGAGACAGAAGAAGTAAAATTTGTAAAGAGCAATAGTAAGACACACATGATTTATACTGGTTCGGTACCGTTGTGGTACTTACATCCAGTTCCCTTGGGTCACAATGGTTCCCTTAAGATCTTTGAATAAATTTACACAAATGATGGTATCTTTGTGTATACCTCAGCTTATAGAATCAACAATCACGTTCTAATCAAGTGACACAACTTTCTTTTGTACTCTATATCTCTCTATCTTTTGAGACACTGGTAACTCAGGATTACAGTGTTTGAACTAAGAAGTAGACATATTTGGAATATTTTTTTGTTGTTGCATAGTCTTCCTCTTGAGAGAGCTTCCTTTTATACCAGAGAAAAGAGCTGTTATTTCCTTATTGTAAACGGGAGGCATAAGATCTTTGATTAAGGGTTTTGACCCAAGAGATGCCTCTTTGAATTTTGCTCTTTGACTGGCCCAGATTCGAATGTGACTTCATGTCATGGCTGATTTCAAGGAGAGATTTAGTGAGATAATTCTTCGAAACTAGAATGATCAAGATTTGGTAATCTAAGTTCCCTTGATTGACTCAAACTGCATCTTGATTGGTCATTAATGATTGTAACTAAATCATCGTTCACTCCTTGGGTTGAGCTACCTCTTAATGATCATTAATGCAGTAACCAATTATTCCTTTTTTCTTCATTTTGAATCTAGTAGGACTCTTGATAATTATCTCCATTCTTTCCTTTTTTCTTCTTTACCCTGAAAATGTAACAGAAGATAATATTGTCACCATTGAAACTTAAATCTTAAAACCTATCAATCTCCCCCTTTTTGATGATGACAATCAAGAGGGAGTAAACATGATTTAAAGAATCTTAAGATACTTCCCTTTAGGAGTTGCTCCCCTTGAGTTAGTGCGTCCCTTGAGTTGAATTGTTCTTATGTTTGGAGAGATGCGCTCATGTCTCCCCCTGAGTGTTTACTCCCAGTTTTTTCTCCCCTTTTGACATCAATAAAAAAAGAAAAAAGGAATAACATACAAAAATACATATCATATATAATAAACATACTAAAGGGGTTAGAGCGGTAGAGCCTTCAACAAAGGCTTAATTTAGTACAGACCTAAAAGTAATAGTCTAAAAGCCACACAAAAGAAACATAAGCTGTTTGTTACAAAATAACCAGAGATAATTAATGACGTCCCAGAAAGTATTTGAGGGTGTTGATCACTTTGGTGCAAAAGGAGTCAAACGAGTTGTTAGCATCTTTGACAAGCTTGTCCATTTTTTCAGTCATGGAATTGAAAGCCCTTGTTCCTTGTCCAATTGTATCCCCGAAGTCTATCCGTAGTTTTGCTACATATGTACCTGTCTCCTTAGTGACTTCTCTGATTTTATCTACCTGTTCTTTCATTTCCACCAGCAGCAACTTGACTTCATCAAGTTGTTGTTGAATGTGTGGAATACTCTTGGAGGTAGTCGACTGAGGGACTGGTTGATCAACAGGAACATCTACAGGAGCTGGAGCACTTTCAACCTTGCCTATTTTAACCCAGCCATTTTCACCCATCATAGAGAAAGCTATTTTATCATAGGTATTGGAGATGTGCTTGGGGGTAAAAGGAGTGAAATCCACCTTCACAACTTCCAGAATATGAGAAACAAGAATGCCATAGGGCAGACAAGAAACAGACGATGAAATATCCCTGATACTTTCAAGCATATATTGACGGATCGATACAACCCAATTAAGGCGCTTGTTGTTGACCAGAAAGTAAATGACAAAGACATCTCTAGTGGACAATGACCTTAGGGACCCAGACCTGGGAAGTAAAGTAGTAGCAATCATATGGGCCAAAACCCGGTGTTCAAATTTAAGATTTTTGGGGCCAATGTCAAGGGGATTATCAGACAAAAAGGTTTTTTCTTCTTCAAAAGACACATCAAAGTCTTTGGGCTAGGAATTTTGGACAAATACATCATACCCACTAAATTTGGCACAAAAGTTTTCAAATTGGTAGGAGTCTAACACAATTCTAGAACCTAAGACCATAGACTCTAAGTCATCCTTATCATTCACAAACAGATTTGCATAAAACATTCGCACATGTTCTTCATACACAGAATTTCCAAGAGTATCAAACACGGGGGAAAGATGCTGGAAATTAAAAATTTCAGTCACATCACAACGAAGACTTTGCATAAGAGAGAGACTTACACATCGTCTATAAGCCATGGATTTTGACTTATAGGACTCAAATCTTGCCTTTTCACTAGGACCATAGAAGATTAGCTTATCTTCTGGACTGAAATCCAAGCATTCTGCCTTGCTCTTTTTGCTTGCATGCAGCCTTTTTGGGGGTTTGCTCCATGGGTCATTTTCCTACTTTTTTCTGGCTAATGGTTTGATCGTCAGATAAAGCAATACTGTCATTATCAGTTTTGAGTAGGTCTAAATTAGTAGATGAATCTACATCTACCGTTTCTTCTATGTTGGGGGATTTTTGAAACCTACGGCTTCTTTTTGTTGCAGAGGAAGGATTTCTTTTGGTCATGGAGAAATCAGAAGGGTGTTTGGTAAGGAATGAGGAAGGTTTTTTGGGAAGATATATAGAGGTTTTTATCAGGAATTTGGAAAAAGTGAAGAGGTGTCTTGGTTATCGGAAGGGTCAAGTACAGAAAGAAGTGATGGTTTGGAATGGCTGCACGTAATAATTACACCTTTACAGAGTAATTGATTAGTACATGGATAATTAAGGAAATAAAATATACAAAAACCTACAGAATAATTTAAACAATTAAACCGGCAATTGGTTTATAAATTTGGCAGAATGCCATTCTTTTTTTGAAGGATACAAAATCTCTCTTTTAAAAGAGGTTTAGTAAAGATATCTGCAAGTTGAGAATCAGTGCTAATGAATTCTAATGCAATATCACCTTTTACAACATGATCACGAATAAAATGATGTTTAATTTCTATATGATTTGCCCTAGAATGATGCACAAAATTTTTAGATAGACAGATAGCACTGAAGTTATCACAAAAAATAGGAGTAGCAATAAGGCATAAATCATAATCAAGGAGTTGATGCATGATCCATAAAACTTATGTACAATAACTTCCAACAACTAGGTATTCTGCTTCAGTTGTTGAAAGAGCAACACAATTTTGTTTCTTGTTGTACCACAATACTAAGGCATTTCCCAGTAATTGACATGTCCCACTGGTATTTTTCCTATCAGTTTTGTCTCCTGCAAAATCAGCATCTAAAAAACCTCTTAAAGAAAAATTGTTAGATTGATCATACCAAATTCCAAATTCAGCAGTACCAATTAGATATCTAATAATACGTTTGACAGCAGTCAAATGTGATTCCTTAGGAGCTGATTGAAATCTAGCACACTTGCATACACTAAACATAATATCTAGTCGACTAGCAGTTAAATAAAGTAGAGATCCAATCATTCCTCTATACATGGTTTCATCAACCATTTTTGCATTACTGTCATCATCTAGCACAGTAGTTAGACACATAGGAGTACAAATAGCCTTAGCATTTTACATTCCAAACTTTTTGATAAGCTCCTTGGTATATTTTGATTGGCTAATAAAGATTCCTTTAAGAGACTTCTTGATTTGAAGTCCAAGGAAGAAAGTTAGTTCTCCCATCATGCTCATCTCAAATTCACGTTTCATGGAAAGAGCAAATTCTTCACAAAGGGTGGTGTTAGGACTTCCAAAAATACTATCATCAACGTAAATTTGAGTAATGAGATTACCAGAATTTGATTGCTTAATAAAAAGAGTTGTATCTATGTTACCTCGTTTGAAACCTTGACTCAAAAGAAAAGAACTTAACCTTTCATTCCAAGCTCGCGGAGCTTGTTTGAGATCGTATAGGGCTTTAGTAAGCTTGTATACATGGGTTGTAAGAGTAGCATTTGCAAATCTAGGAGGTTGCTTTACGTATACTTCTTCAAATATAAAACCATTTAAGAACACACTTTAGACATCCATCTAATACAGTTTGAATCCTTTATGGGTGGTAAAGGCAAGTAAAATTCTGATGGATTCTAGTCTTGCCACAGGTACAAAGGTTTTGTCATAGTCGATTCCTTCTTGTTGATAATAACCTTGAGCTACAAGTCTTGCTTTATTTCGAATGACTTGGCCTAATTCATTCAGTTTGTTTCTGAACACCCATTTAGTCCCAACAACAGAGGAGTTTTGGGGTTTTGGAACTAATTTCCAGACTTTGTTTTTCTCAAACTGATCCTATTCTTCCTTCATAGCGTTGATCCAATTAGAGTCTTTTAGAGCTTTATCAATCTTCTTGGGCTCAATTTGAGATATGAGAGCTACATGAGACTTGTTCTTTTGTGACCTTCTGGTGGTTATTCCTTCCTGTGGATCTCCAATAATGAATTTGTGAGGATATCCTGGTTCATTCCTCCATTCATTTGGAGTATTCCTAGAAGCTATGTTAGTCGACTGATCTGGTTGAGATATGTCATGATCTTCTAAAGGAGCCTCAACTGGTTGATTCTGTTGATTAGCTGACTCAGTTAGATGATCTTTTCCTACTATAAAAGATTATGGATCGCAAGAAATTTCCTCATCTTCAGGAATATGTTCATTCCTTGAGCGAGGGTTTGAGCGAGGGTTAGTATCAATAAAAATAACATGAATAGATTCTTCAATGCATAAGGTTCTCTTATTGTAACTCTATAAGCTCTACTAGAGGGAGAGTATCCAAGAAATATACTTTCATCGCTTTTCGGATCAAATCTGCCCAGATTATCCTTACCATTGTTATGAACAAAAAATTTGCATCCAAAAGGATGGAAGTAGCTGATGTTTGGTTTCTTTCTATTCCATAGCTCATAGGGAGTCTTTTTGAGAATAGGACGAATGAGACATCTGTTGATAATATGACATTTTGTACTTACAACTTCTGCCCAGAAGTAGTGAGGTAAAGAGTTTTCCACTATCATCGTTCTTGCCATATCCTGCAAAGTTCTATTTTTTCATTCTACTACACCATTTTGCTGAGGAGATCTAGGTGAAGAGAAATTATGAGAGATTCCTTGATCATTGCAAAAAATTTCAAATGCTCTACTTTCAAACTCTCCTCCATGATCACTTCTGATTGAAGAGATGTAATAACCTTTCTCACGTTGAACCTTCTTACAAAGGACTTCAAAATTCTTTAGTGCATCATCTTTATGACTAAGAAATATAACCCATGTAAATCTAGAAAAATCATCACAATAACAAAAGCATATTTCTTACTTCCAATACTAGCAGTTCTAGTGGGACCAAATAAATCCATGTGTAGTACTTGAAGAGGTTTAGATGTAGAAACAATGTTTTTAACTTTGAAAGAGGATCGAGTTTTCTTTCCTAATTGACATGCATCACAGATATGATCTCTTGAAAAATCTAATTTTGGAAGACCAATGACAAGATCATGTTTTGAAATTTTTTGAATGGTGTGCATACTTGCGTGCCCAAGTTTTCTATGCCAAACCCAGGGATCTTCAATTATAGAAGAAAGAAAAATTTGATCCCCAAAGTTTTCAAGTTTTTTCATAGTATAGGCATTTCTGTCGCTATTTCCAGAGAGGATGATATTACCTGATTTGTCTTCTATGAGCCAGCCATGTTTCTTAAAACGAACCTCATAATCATTGTCACATAGTTGACTGATGCTGAGCAGATTGTATACGAGTTCATCCACTAAGTAAACTTCATCCACGTCACATGTAGATCTTAATGGAACCTTTTCAACACCAATAACATTTCCTTTGGATTTATCACCAAATGTAACTGTTCCTCAATCTAGTTTGGTGACTGATTTGAACAGTTGTTTATCACCCCTCATATGTCTGGAACACGCGTTGTCGAGATACCATTTTCCTTTTTAGTTCTTCTTGCGGTGTTCCTACAAAACAAGATTACTTATTTTTAGGTACCCAAACCTGCTTGGGTCCTGACTGGTTAGATCTATTTTGATTTGAAGATTTTGGTCTCCAAATCCACCTCGTATTGTTTTTGAATCTACAATGATTTGAGGCATGACCACTTTTGCCACAGTAGGTGCAAGGTGAGCTGTTAAAGTTTCTAGAATTATTATCAGCTCTAATTATGTTCCTGCAATTGTTAGTGCTACGCCCATTTTTACCACAAAAAGAGCATGCTATTTTGTTTCTAATAGGAACAATTTGAACTGAACTAGAACTTGAAGATTTTTGTAGACCATTCAATTGAAGCCTGAGTTTGTTTATTTCTTCTTGAAGTATATCACGTTCAACTTCACATATTTCTAGTTTCTGGGCCCAGTCCTTCTTTTCTCTTTTGACTTTTTAAAGTTCATTTACTACTCTTTCAATGTCTGCAAGAGCAATATCAACAAATTCTTGAAGTTCATAACAAGATGGACATAAAGGAGTACGTACCTCACTAGTTCCTTTATCCAATGATGAATAGGGTCTTCTTGAATCATCTCCTTCTTCATTGTTATCTGTCATTAGTGCAAGTTTATCTAGTTCTTCATTTTCTCTAAGAGCCATAAAACATATATTTGCAATTTCCACGTGATCACATCCCTCCTAATCGCTACATGCTCCAAAAGCTATCTTTTTTTGCACGTTCCTGCTAAGCTTCCTTTTTATCTCAGGACAGTCAGCTTAGACGTGTCCGAGTTTTTCACATTCGTAACACCTTCCATCATTTTTATCTGTTTCATTGCATGACCTTTCTTTCCTGACGTTGAACTTACCTCTTTTATAGTTTTTGTTCCTTCTCATCATGTTAGTCACAACTTGCGAGAGCATTGCAATGTTTTTATCTTGTTCTCCTCCTTCTACTTCATCTTCATTTTCAGGTTCAGCCAAGGTTTCCTTGAAAGCAACGATTTTCTTTTTCTCTTAAATTTGTCTATCAAGATGAGTTTTCTCATAATCTATCATATCACCTCTGAGTTCATCATAGGAAACTTTGTCCATGTCTTGACAATCTAGGGCGATAACTTTTGGTTGCCAAATTGTCGGTAGACTCTTGAGGATTTTTCTAACCTGTTCGCCACTTTTAATGGGTCTTCCAAATGATTTGAGGTCTCCAAGGATTTTACTAAATCTGGAAAACATTTCTTCAACTAATTCTCCATCCTTCATTTGAAATAGTTCATATTCCCTAACCAAGAGATTTATTATAGTCTCCTTTACTTTGTTGGTTCCTTTATAAGTGACTTCCAGTTTATCCCACATTTCTTCGGCAATTTCACAGCTAGATATTTTTTCATATTATTCTCTACTGATATCATTGTACAGTAGATTTTTTGCTTTTGCATTTACAGTGATGACAACAACATGTTCATCAGTGTAACCGTCCAAATCAAGAGGATCGGTTGTTGTGATTATTTCACCATCTGCATTTTTTGTTAGACGAATTGGAAGATTTCCCTTTTTTTATCAAACGCCATACTTTGATATCGTATGACATGGTGTATGTTTTCATGCGAACCTTCCAATGTGAAAAATGCTGACATTGAAGTAAGGAGGTCGAACCTGAGAGGTTCCTTCTTGAAAAAGAGCACCAGCAACAGTGTTGGATCCCGTTGATATTTTCTCACTAGCGATAAAGCATAGATTATGAGCCTTTCTCAAATACCAATGGAAAGTAGGGGGGGGGGTGAATTGCTGCCTAATTAAATTTAGTCAACTGATATAGCTATTAGTTGACAAATCCACGAGATAGAAGAAGTAAAAATTATAAAGAGCAATAGTAAGACACACACGATTTATAATGGTTAGGTACCGTTCTGGTACTTACATCCAGTTCTCTTGGGTCACAAGGGTTCCCTTAAGTCTATGAATAAATTTACATAATTGATAGTATCTTTGTGTATACCGTCAGCTTATAGAATCAGCAATTGAGGTCTAATCAAGTGACACAACTTTCTTTTATACTCTAGATCTATCTATCTTTTGAGACACTTATAACTCAGGATTACAGTGTTTGAACTAAGAATAGACAGATTTGGAATAGTTTTTTTGTAGTTGTGTAGTCTTCCTCTTGAGAGAGCTTCCTTTTATACCAGATAAAAGAGCCGTTAATTCCTTATTGGAAACGGGAGGCATAAGATCTTTGATTAAGGGTTTTGACCCACGAGATGCCTCTTTGAATCTTGCTCTTTGACTGGCCCAGATTCGAATGTGACTTTCCATGTCACGGCTGATTTCAAGGAGAGATTTAGTGAGCAAATTCTTCGAAACTGGAATGATAAAGATTTGGTAATCTGAGTTCCCTTGATTGGCTCAAAACGCATCTTGAATGGCCATTAATGTAACTGAATCTTCGTTAACTCCTTGGGTTGAGCTGCCTCTTAATGATTAGCAATAACCAATTCTTCCTTCTTTCTTCTTTTTGAATCCAGTAGCACACTTGATAATTATCTACATTCTTTCTTCTTTTTTTACCTTGAAAACGTAACAGAAGATAATATTGTCATCATTAAAACTTAAACCTTAAAACCTATCATTATTTTTGTGATCTTTGATGTGTCTTCTTTTTCTTTTGGTTGATAATCTTTTCTTGTGATGCCTCCTCCAATGTCTCATCTTTTTGTTGATTCAGTGATCTCTCATATGTCACTAATTCACCTTCTAAATCATCAAGTTCGAGAGTGCCAAAATCTTTGGTAGTCTCAAGAAAAACTTTCTTGTTGCTAAGCTTTAAACTTAGAGGTTGCACTGTTTTTTCAACACTTTTAACTTCTTCCAATACTTCTCCATTGGCTCTTAGACCATTGACTATTTCTTGTATTCTTGTAAGAAACTCTTTGATAGACACTGTTTGTAACGACCCGATCGGTCATTTTGAGCTCCACCACATCATTCAACAATTCGAGGCCATAGGAAACTTCATTCTAGGTATTATGACTTGTACGCATGGTCGGAATTGAATTTCCGGAAGCTTAGAGTCGATTTGGAAAGAAAATTTTCTTTTCGGAAGCTTTAAGTTGAAGGAATTGATTAAGATTGGATTTTTGAGTAAACAACCTTGGAATAGGGATTCTAAGGTTCCAGCAGGTTCGTATGATGATTTCGGACTTGGGCGTATGTCCGAGTCGGGTTTTGGAAAATTCGGGGACGTTTCAGCACCTATAGTGGAAGTTAGCTTTTTTGGAAGAATTTTATAAGTTTGGGATGAAGTGGGTTTCATAGTATGATGCTGGGAATAGCTCCGTATGGTTATTCTGGTGTTGGGAGCGCGATCGAAAGTGAATTCGGAGGTCCGGGTTCATGTTGGAGTCATTTGACTAAAGATAGAAATTTGAAGGTTTTTAAGGAGTTTGACCGGAAGTGGACTTTTTGATATCGGGATCGGAATCCAATTCCGGAAGTTGGAGTAGGTCTATAATGTCGAATGCGACTTGTATGCAAATTGTGAGGTCAATCATACGTGATCTAATAGGGTTCGACATTGAATGTAGAAGTTTGAATTCTAAAGTTTATTAAGCTTAAATTGGAGTGTGATTCATGTTTTAGTGTTGTTCAATGTAATTTGAGGCATCGACTAAGTTCGTGTCGTGTTATGGGACTTGTTAGTACACTTGGTTGGGATCCCATGGGGCTCGGATGAGTTTTGGAGGAGTTTTTGGGATTTCGAGCATAAGCATGTAATGATCCAAAGGTCCATTTTTAGTTATGGAGATCGAAACTCGATTTTGAGACTTCCGAGATTTTGATAATAAATTATAGGAGTGATCAGGAAATTTTGGTCTAATTTTATCAAGTCGCGATTGAGTTTTTAGCACAAAATATAAGTTAATTGTTTAACGAGCTAAATTGGTATCGCATTGAGTAAATGAGCTCCGAATTGTGTTTCATTGAAGGAATAGGTTTGTATTATTATTTGTGACTCATAGGAACAAGAATCATCGAATTCTGAGTTCGTATGATGGAGTTATAGCAATTTTAGTGAAATTAAAAGCTACTGAAATTTCTAGGCAGCTATTGCGTTTTTCGCAGGTTCGTGAATAGTACCGCACCTGTGTGAATAGTAACCGCTGGTGCGTGAATAGTACAACACCTGCATGAACAGTAACGCAGGTGCGAAAATGCTGGACAGTGTATAAATCGAACAGTCCGAGATTTTTACTCATTTTTGGAGCTACGAAGCTCGGATTAAAGCAATTTTTTAGGCGATTTTTACCATATGGATTGGGGGAAGTATTCTATATCCAAAAGTGATTACATTTAATGATTCCATGATTATTTTCATCAAGTATTAGTGAATAAAGTGGAAGATTTGTAAACTTTTCAAAAACGAAAATTCTAGATTTGGAGGTCAATTCGTTATTGAAATTTGATAAAATTGGTATGGTTGAACTCGTCAAAAAATTGCTATGGTTGAACTCGTATCGAAATGGGTTGTCGGATTTTATGAGTTCTTTTTGGAATCTGGGCACGTGGGCCTGAGGGCAATTTTGTCAACTCTTCGAGCGGAGTTAGGAATTTATCTAAATTGAATTATTGTGAGTATTAGAGCCTATATTTATGGATTTTCTAATTTCTTGGCTAGTTTTGGTGTGTTGCGCATCGATTTGAGTTGTCTAAAGGGCTTGGAAGCCGATTATGGAACCTTGGAGCGAGGTGCGTCTCCTTTCTAACCTTGTAAAAGGGAATTATCCCCATAGGTGAATTAATCGTATTTATGCTCCTATTTGTGGGGGCTACGTACGCACGAGGTGACGAGAGTCCGTGCGTAGCTACTATTATGTTTAAGTCCGAGTATTCTAGGACCCAAAAGCATGCTATACTTGGAATATTCATAATCTTATTGACAGTTTGAATTGCTTAAATCACATCGAATTAGTAAATAAATTTCTAAAAAGATTAAACTTCATTCTCTTGAATTGTTAAAAGAGAATTGGCTTTTCCTTGGATAGTTGTTCCCTGATGAATTCTTGATTGACTGATTGTTGTGTTTATTTATATTTGACCACGTCGCATGTATGATTCGCGAGCGGGGTAATAGATGCATCTATGGTTCGTGCCATTTGACCCTCTGACAATGCACAATTTAAATATTGTTGGATCGGGCCATACATCCTCGGCATGATTTGTGCATGCTTGTATTGCTTGCCTTGGGATTTATAGATGTTGATATATGCTCTCCCTAACTTGAGATATATGTATAAATAATGAAAAATGAATTTGGAAATCTCCTATTAATGAAATAATTGCTTAATTGGTTCATGCTATTGAGTTACACCCATCTTTATGAAAATCCACGATTTACTATATTATTGGTATATTATTATCGAACCACTAGTAAGTGTCGAAGTCGACCCCTCGTCTCTACTATTTCGAGATTAGACGGGGTACTTACTGGGTACACGTTATTTTCGTACTTATAATACACTTGCTGTGCATTTTTTATGCACAGGTTCATGTGTGGCTAGTGGCTTAGTGGCATAATGGCATGGTTAATACAAAGACTTAGGTGAGCTACATTTATCGAGATGACCCGTAGCCAGCAGAGTCTCATTTAGAGTATTATACTATATTTCCATTTCTATCTACTTTGTATTCCGAACAGTCACTGTATTTTATTTTATTCCCTAGTAAATGCTCACGCACTTGTGACACCAGGTTCTAGGATAATTATAGGGGTATCTGGTATTAACTTCTTAACATTTATATTTAATTTGAAATGATTACCTTTTACTAGTAAAATTGCAGGAAAATTGTTGTTTCCAAAAATTATTAAAACGAGAATTTAATTGAGTATTTTGGTTGGCTTGCCTGACAGCA
This sequence comes from Nicotiana glauca, assembly GCA_026770625.1. Taxonomy (NCBI): domain Eukaryota; kingdom Viridiplantae; phylum Streptophyta; class Magnoliopsida; order Solanales; family Solanaceae; genus Nicotiana; species Nicotiana glauca. Next base: position 133,478 of record MU743627.1, on the reverse strand, counting down.
GTGTCTGGCGCCATCACGACCCTAAGTGGATTTTGGGTTGTGATAACATGGTATTATAGCCATGTTCCTTTAGGTCTCACGATTCATGAGCAAGTCTAGTAGAGTCTTGCGGACCGGTAAGGAGACGTCTATACTTAGATTTGAGAGGCTACATGGCTGTTAGGAGCATTTCCCTTCTTGATTTCTCATCATATGATTGATTCCTTTGAGGCTTATCACTTTGTTTTCTTCCTAATCGATCCTATGCGACGCGAAATGCTTATTATAAATCAGGAATTGAGGAATTTTAATGGTACTGCAGATGTGGTACGGGATGTTTCTCCCGTGGTTGTTTGGGCTATTGTCATCGCCTTGCGGAAGGATATTCCATCATTTCAGCTCTGTAGCTGTACTTCTGAGAGCATTGAGGCTATGCACAAGTTGTTTTGATGCTCATGAATGGTTATCGCACGCTATTTGATGTGATGGTGGGATGTTTGTCCATGCGTGGAAGCACTGTATGACTTGAAAAGAGGTCTACTCAGTGCATGTTTTTGATATTCAGTATTTCATTTTCGGCAGAGGAAAGCAATTGGCCTATGAATCTCCAGATTTGGATAGATGGAGTAACGAGACTTGGTGTTTTCAAGTGTAGTAGAATGTTTATTTGCGACATGGTGTCGTTATCCTCGATGGAATATGTTAAGTTCGCTGGTGTTATAGTTTACTTTAATTCTCCTTTGGGGCGGGATATTATGAGATAGTATAGAAGAAGTGTCAGTCAAAGATCGTGGGGTGCAGTAGATCAACACTGAATCGGTGTTCTAATGTCGAAGGTTCGAGAAAGGATGATATTTGGAAAGGTTTAAAGTTAGTAGTGGTCTATTGGTTCAAGTGCTACTGAGATAGATTTTGATCTAAGGCATTAGCTGAGCAGCAAAGGAGGAAGAAAAACATGTGGGAAGTGCCATGCGATGGTTAAACTTCTAGAAGGCCAGTGTAAGAAGTGGAGGCCGAGTAGTTTCTTAAAGAAGTGAGTTTGACCAAAGTGGGAGAGTGGCAGAGTAGTATGTGGATTCAGTGGCAAGATAACTACACCCTTGAGGGAAGTTTGGAGTGATTTGGGAGTTTTAGTGGCCAGTGGCTGGGTCTACGGACTTAATTTGAAGTATCGACAATTATACAGCGGGAGATTTGATATGACGGAAAGGAGCTGCTTGATATGAAGGAGGATACAACATAACTTTGAATTGGAAGATACTGTCTCACATTTAGTTGATGTCCACGAGGAGTGAATGGACTTGTGCAGCTGGTGAATGAGCACGGGCTCAGGTGGGTTATCTCCTCGGAATAGATTAGCGCTCGCGTGGTTGGCAAAGCTTCTGCGAAGAATCCTACTGGCTATCTAGTAAAGAGGTCGTACATGTGAATATGGTTAATGATTCAGAGTATTCATACATTGTTTTATAGAAAGATTTCGAGGAACTCGGCAGGTTGGTTGTGCTAGATCATGTCAACAATGAAGAAAGAACCTTGTTGGGTTCCAGAGTTGTGTAATGGTAGCTTCAAGCTAAGTGGGAGAGTCCCACTGCCTACGGTTGGATTGCATGGTCGTCTATTTATGATATTTCCGGTTATTAGCATATTGATGGGTTATTTCGGCTAAGGGAAAAGAACATATGAGGTAATTTGAGAAAAGGAATTGTTAAGGGTGTGCTAGGGCTGGCCTTATTGGCTCATGTCCATATTTGGGGAAGGATTCAGGATTTATGCCTTGTATAGATGCGGATTTCAAGGAAAGTGATTCGGCCGGGTGCTTTGTCAAGAGGGTATTCATGTGCTAGAGATTCGTGGAGTTGATTATATTCTGGACCAAGTCAGAGTTAAAGTGTGGTGCCTAATGTTTTTGAGCCTAGTATGGTTAAGAATCGAGCTTTTGTAGAAGATTATGATAAGAGGATCGGAGTGTTCTATGATATTTTCGTCTTGCAGTGTAGCATTTGGAGGAAAACAAAAAAACGACTTCAGATTTGTAGAGGAATTATCAGAATGGGTGCACCAGTTGAAGATGCGAGTGTGCGTGCAAGGAGGGTATAAAACGGTTCATGGGCTTGGAGACAATGTGGTCTCGAGGAATGGAGTCGCTCAAGATGAGTGCGGATTTATTTGGTAATGTAAGGAATGGAGCTATTATTATCTCTAAGTCAAGTTAAGGATGAATTAGAAGAAATTATATTGGTTGGACATGGTTGAAATTGGGATAATGGTGGCGGTGATCACTTCCTTCAGCGTGATTAAGTTACGTAGGTGATTTGTGGCTATACGTGTGAGGCTTGTCGGCCGCCGTAATTGATTTTATTCGGAAGTATCCTAGTGTTATGGCCTGTTATGTGTAGGCAGATCCCGGAAGGGCTATGGTGGCTTAGACCATTACTCGAAGATTTGTATATTCTAGAGTTATGAGAATTCACTTGTGTGTTTCTATGGTTTTCCTGAAATGAGTTAAGTGAAAAGATTCTATATGATGAAGTATTAGTCTGTTAGTGGTTCCGAAATTATGATAAAAATCTTTTTCTATCATATGGCTTGTTAGGTGCAGTGAACGGTATGAAATTTGAATGTGAGGATCAAGGTTGTGGTTTGGTGTTTGACGAGGATGTCATGAGCTCGGATGAGCAGGAAGGGGATTTGGATATTTGGAGTAAGCTGGTATTATCTACAATGTCGCCTAAGATCAGTGATTTGTGAAAAAGGCTTTTCATCCTGGTTAAGGATTCTTGATCGTTTTTCAGCGTTATTGCGTCCTGAGGTATGGATGTACTGACCTGTTATCTGTTACGGAAGGTCGTGGGAGCGTGGAGGTTGTATAAGTGTGGCATGTAGTCACTTGACTTATTGAATAATTAAACCAAGTATGAAGATTGTGGTGATATGAGCATGATGGCTCTTTAGTTTCAGAACATATATCGCACCTCAGTTTTTCTTGAGTTTGTGGCTTATGACGCTATATGTCTCCCCAGGGATGGTATTATGCACTTAGTGCGCTTTGGACCGGTATTCGGTATTTTGTTGTAATGAGCAATTTAGCTCGGTATGTATCTCCTTATGTGAATTTTATGTGTGGATTGGGTGGCACGCCGCCATGGGTATGTTGTTTTGATCGGGTTGCACGCCGCAACTGTATGATGTTGAGTACAGTATTCTGTATTCTAATTTTTGTGTGTTTTGTTTTCCATTTTCGGAGGAAAGTCCATATTAGCAATGTGAGTTAAGTAGTCTCTTCCATAGTTTCGTTTCCTTATATATCATGTTCGAATTGGTAGCCTATTGGCATATTGTGGCACCATATGCGACTTTTGGTCATGACTGGGGTGGCTTGTTGCCTAAGCAATTTATACTGGGTGAGACAAAGTTATTGTCACGACCCGGATTTCTCACCCTCGAGGGTCGTGATGGCGCCTACTCGTAGAAGCTAGACAAGCCACAATTCATAACTCCTATCTATTTTATTTTAAATTCTTTTTACCAATCATAACAACAAACGTTAAATATATGAATAACAACGGAAATATAAAATTAAAGCGGAATACTTAAATTAAATAAACTGAACAATAATACGAAAATCATCATATGTCTCTACCCAAGATTTGGTGTCACAACATCCATGGACTACTAGGAGTACTAAATACAATCGTTTGAAAGAAAAAAATAACATTGTTTGTCTCGAAAACATGAGATAACAGACTAAAATATAGGATAGAGGAGATGTCGGGCCTGCGGGCGCCTGCAAGGCTACCTCGATGTCTCGGTGGACTGAAGACTAGCTCCCGAACTACTGCTCCTGTCCGGTACCTGGATCTGTGCAAAAGAGCACAGAGTGTAGTATCAGCACAACCGACCCCATGTGTTGGTAAGTGCCTAGCCTAACCCCAGCAAAGTAGTGACGAGGTTAGACAGGACTACCACATAAACCTGTGCAGTGATATATTTCTACAGCGGGAAAATAACAAGAATGACCATTTTAAATGGGAGGGGAACATGCTTCGGGATAACAGATAATACAAAAATTCAAGAGAATAATATGGAACATCAATAAATTAACTCTAACACGAATAAAGGAAATAAAAGCAGATTTCACTGTCAATACACATCTTGTTGCAGGCGTGCAACCCGATCCCATTTCTCAATGTTTTCGTGGTAGGCGTACCAACCGCTCCCATTTTATCAAATCTTGTGGTAGGCATACCACCCGCTCCCATTTCATCATAACTCGTGGTAGGCATATCACCCGCTCCCATTTCATCAATATCTTGTGGTAGGCGTACCACCCATTCCCATTTCATCAATATCTTGTGGTGGGCGTGCCACCCGCTCCCATTTCATCATAACTCGTGGTAGGAATACCACCCGCTCCCATTTCAATTCAACACAAAGTCGCCATAAAAATTCCGGCAAGGAAAACAAAGCAATATAATAATAATTTCCCGGCAAGGGAACAACAATATCAAAATAACCATCCCGGCAAGGGAGAACCAGCTATAACCAAATCCTAGCTCAACTCGTACTCAGCTCGATTAATACCAGTACTCAAGCATAAATAAAGTCCCCGAGAATAAACTAAATCTCTACTCAAAATAAAGAGTCATCAATTGAAAGCATCTGAAGTGTCATTTAAGAACACAACAACTATCAATTTAAGACTCACGATCATGCTCGACACCGACGTATACATACTCGTCACCATGCCTATATGTCTTACTCAACAAGAAGCAATTAGCAAATAATACTCAACTCCTAATCCCTCAAGTTAGGGTTAGACCAAACACTTACCTCAATGCCTTGAATACAAGTCAAGCCTCAATTATAGCTTTACCCCGTGATTCCATCTCCAATTCACTCGTATCTAATTACAAATTACTTAATTACATTAATAAACACTAAATGAATCAACCTCAATGCATGAAAAATGAGTTTTCCAAAGTTTCACCCAAAAAGTCAAAAATTGCCCTCAGGCCCACGTGGTCAAAACCCGAGGTTCGAACCAACCCGATTACCCATTCGCCCACGAACTCAAATATAAAATTTGTTTTGAAATCGGACCTCAAATTGAGGTCCAAATCCCCAATTTTTGAAAAACCTAGGTTCTACCCCAAACACCCAATTTTCCCCATGAAAATCATTGATTTGAAGTTGAAATCATGTTAAAAGATATAAAGAATTGAAGGAAGTTAGTTTAAAATGACTTACAATTGATTTGGAGAAGAAGAAATACTTGAAAATTGCCTGTGTGTTTGGGTTTGAGAAAATATGAAAAATGAAGTTGAAAATCGGTTAAGTGTAAAAAATGCAGGTCTCAGTTATGGGAAATGCGACCAGGGGTTCGCATTGTGAACCCCGACCTACTGATGTGGGAATTGCGAATACTGGGTTAACATTTGTGAACCCTTGAGAAATACTCGACCTTCGCATTTGCGAAATGAACGTCGCATTTGCGACATCAGGCTAATCGCATTTGCGATGTTAATCCTCGCATTTGCGATGTTAATCCTCGCATTTGCGATGTTAATCCTCGCATTTGCAAGAAGGACTGGCCTGGGCTAACTTCGCAATTACAAAAGTCCACTCGCATTTGCGAGATGCGAAGCCTGCAGGTCAAAAATACCAGCAATTTTTCAAAGTTAAAAAATGCACACGTGGCCTATCCAAAACTCACCCGAGCCCTCGGGGCTCCAAATCAAATATACATACAACCTCAAAAATATCCTACGGACTTATTTGTGCGATCAGATTGCCAAAATAACATCATAAACATTGAATTAAACCTCAAAATCCAAGAATTCTTTCAAACTTCATAAAACATCAAATTTTCCAATTTATGTCCGAATCATGTCAAACGATGTCCGTTTTCAACCAAATTTCACAAAAACATCTTAAATCATATATAAGACCTGTACCGGGCATCGGAACCAAAATACAGGCCTGATACCAACACGTTCTAATCGATTTTTATTTCAAATTTCCTTAAATAATTTCATAAAACAATTATACGAAAAAAATTCATTTCTCGGGCTTGGGACCTCGGAATTCGATTTCGGGCATACGTCCAAGTCCCATATTTTCCTCCGGACCCTCCGGGACCGTCAAATTACGGGTCTGGGTCCGTTTATCCAAAATGTTGACCCAAGTCAAATTTATTTATTTTAAAATCAAAATTTAGCATTTTTCACAGAATCTCACATTTAAGCTTTCCGGCTATGCGCCCGGACTGCATACAAAAATTCAGGCGACTCTAAATGAGGTTTTCAAAACCTCGGAGACACAGATCAGCACATTATCCACCTCTAAAATAACCATTCATCCTCGAACGGACAAAAGAAAGAAGTACTCGAGTCGGGGAAAAGATGAGGATAACAGCTCCGCATATCGGACTCGGACTCCCAAGTCGATGCCTCAGGAGGCTGACCTCTCCACTGAACACGAATAGAAGGGAAACTCTTGGATCTCAACTGGCGAACCTGCTGGTCTAGAATAGCTACCGGCTTCTCCTCATAAGACAAGTCCTTGTCCAACTGGACAGTGCTGAAATCTAACACGTGGGCTGGATCGCCGTGATACCTCCGAAGCATGGACACATAAAACACTGGATGTAAGGATGATAAGCTCGGCGGCAAAGCAAGTTTATAAGCCATCTCTCCCACTCGATCAGGAATCTCAAACGGACCAATGAACTTAGGGCTAAGCTTGCCCTTCTTCCCAAATCTCATCACGCCTTTCATACGCGACACTCGAAGCAATACCCGCTCACCAACCATAAAAGCCACATCTCGAATCTTGCAGTCTGCATAGCTCTTTTGCCTGGACTGAGCTGAACGAAGCCTATCCTAAATGATTCTGACCTTGTCCAAGGCCTCCTGAACCAGATCTGTACCCAACAACCGAGCCTCTCCCGGCTCAAACCATCCAATCGGAGATCGACACCGCCTACCATATAAGGCCTCATAATGAGCCATCTAGATGCTCGACTGGTAGCTATTGTTTTAGGCAAACTCCACTAAAGGCAAGAACTGATCCCACGAATCTCCAAAGTCAATAACACAAGCTCGGAGCATATCCTCTAAGATCTGAATAGTCCGCTCGGATTGACCATCCGTCTGGGGATGAAATTTTATGCTCAACTCAACCCATGTGCCTAACTCTCACTGAACTGCTCTCCAAAAGCACTAGGTAAACTACATACCCCGGTCTGAAATGATAGATACGGTCACACCATGAAGGCGAACAATCTCCTGAATATAGATCTCAGCCAACCTCTCAGAAGAATAGGAGACTGTCAGAGGAATGAAATGTGCTAACTTGGTTAGCCTATCAACAACGACCCATATTGCGACGAACTTCTTCTGAGTTAGCGGAAGTCCAGTAACAAAATCCATAGTAATCCGCTCCCACTTCCACTCGGGAAGCTCAATCCTCTGCAATAAACCACCAGGCCTCTGATGCTCTTACTTAACCTACTGACAATTCAAATAACGAGCCACATATGCTACGATATCCTTCTTCATTCTACGCCACCAATAGTGGTTCCACAAATCTTGATACATCTTCGCGGCGCCCGAATGAATAGAGTACCGGGAGCTATGGGCCTCCTCCAAAATCAAATCTCAAAGCCCATCCATATTAGGCACACATACTCGACCTTGCAATCTCAAAACTCCATCATCATCTAAGGTAACACGCCTGGCACCTCCGCACTGCATTGTGTCTCTAAGGACACACAAATGGTGATCATCATACTGTCGATCACGGATACGCTCCAACAACAAAAAACGGGCAACTGTGCAAGCTAACACATGACTTGGCTCAGAAACATCCAGCCTCACGAACTGATTGGCTAAAGCCTGAACATCCAAAGCAAGCGGCCTCTCACCGACCGGAATATAAGTAAGACTGCCCATACTAGATGACTTCATACTCAATGCATTGGCCACCACATTGTCTTTCCCCGGATGATATAGAATGGTGATATCATAATCCTTCAATAACTCCAACCACATCCTCTTCCTCAAATTTAACTCCTTTTGCTTGATCAAGTACTCAAGACTCTTGTGATCCGTGAACATCTTACATGCCATGCCATACAGATAATTCCTCCAAATCTTCAATGCGTGAACTATGGCTGCCAACTCCAAATCATGAACCGGATAGTTCTTCTCACGAATCTTCAACTGCCTCGAAGCATAGGCAATGACCTTTCCATCCTTCATCAACACTGCTCCAAGCCCACCACGGGAAGCATCATAATAGGTTGTATAAGGCCCTGAACCTGTAGGAAAAACCAACAGTGGTGCCGTAGTCAGAGCTATCTTGAGCTTATGAAAGCTCGCCTCACACTTATTTGATCATCTAAACTGGGCACCCTTTTGAGTCAATCTGGTCATCGGGGCTGCAATAGATGAAAACCCCTCCACGAACCATCGATAGTAGCCTGCCAACCCCAAGAAACTCCGAATCTCTGTAGCTGATACTGGTCTAGATCAGTTTTTGACTGCCTCAATCTTCTTTGGGTCCACCTGAATACCCTCTACCGATACAAGATGACTTAGAAATGCAACTGAACCTAAGCAGAATTCACACTTTGAGAACTTAGCATATAACCGACTATCCCTCAAAGTCTGAAGAACCACTCTAAGGTGCTGCTCGTGCTCCTCCTGGCTGCGGGAGTATATCAATATATCATCAATGAAAACTATCACGAATGAGTCCAAGTAAGGCCTGAACACTCGGTTCATCAAGTCTATGAAAGTTGATGGGGCATTTGTCAACCCTAATGACATAACCGAGAACTCATAATGCCCGTACCGAGTGCGAAAAGCTATCTTAGGGACATTGGATGCCCTAATCCTCAAATGATGGTAGCTATATCATAAGTCAATCTTGGAAAATAACCTGGCACCCTGAAGCTGGTCAAACAAATCATCAATCCTCGACAGTGGATACTTATTCTTGATCGTTACCTTGTTTAATTACTGGTAATCAATACACATTCTCATTGACCCATCCTTCTTCTTGACAAATAATACTGGCGCATCCCAAGGTGGGACACTGGGTCTAATGAAACCCTTCTCAAGCAAATCCTACAACTGTTCCTTTAACGCCTTCAACTCCGGCGGGGCCATACGATATGGCGGGATAGAAATGGGCTGAGTGCCCGAAACAAGATCAATGCAGAAGTCAATATCCCTGTCGGGTGGCATACCGGCAAGTCTGAAAGAAAAACATGAGGGAACTTAAAAACAATGGGCACAGAATCAATAGAGGGAACCTTAGCACTGGAATCACGAACGTAGGCTAAATAGGCCAAACACCCCTTCTGGACCATACGCCGAGCCTTCACATATGATATAACACTGCGGGTAGAATGACCAGGAGTCCTTCTCCACTCTAAACGAGGCATACCCGGTAAAGCTAAGGGCACAGTCTTGGCATGACAGTCCAAGATAGTGTGATAGGGTGATAACCAGTCCTTCCCTAATATAATGTCAAAGTCAACCATGTCTAAAAGCAATAAATCTACACGAGTCTCCAGACCCTTAATTACCATAACACAAGAATGATGGACTCAATCGACCATAATAGAGTCACCCACCGGTGTAGACACATAAACAGGAATACCCAATGCATCACTAGACATGACCAAATACAGGGCAAAATAAGATGACAAATACGAATACCCAGACCCTGGATCAAATAACACTGAAGCATCTCTATCACAAACCAGAACCGTACATGTAATAACTGCATCTGAAGCCTCTGCCTCAGGGCTGGCCTGAAGAGCATAACATCGGGGCTGGGCCCCACCACTCTGATCTACCATTCTAGGTCAGCCTGCTGCTGGCTGGCCTCCACCTCTGGCTGTCTGAGCTCCACCTCTATGACCTCTACCTCTACCTCTAGCACTTCTACCCCTACCTCTAGTTGGCTGGGAGGGCTATGGAACACCTGGTGCCTAAACTATAGCACGAGAACTCTGATGCTAAGAGGCACCTGGCGCACGAGGGCAATATCTAGCAATATGCCTCGTGTCACTACAAGTAAAACAAGCCCATGGCTGCTGGGGCTGACGACCTTGGAAACTCTAAAGTGGTGGTGCACTAATAGGTGTTGGTGGTGCATTGAAGGACTGTTGATCAAAAAACTACGTCTGAGGACATCGGCTACCAGAAGCACCGCGAGAAACCTGAGAGCCGACTAAAAGGGCCTAGGACGATGACCCCTATCATACGAATCTCTGGCTCTAGACGAGGCACCACTGAACCTGCCAGACTGACGCGGTCTCTTATCTGCCCTACGACCACCACCTTGTGACAATACCATTTCAATCCTTCGGGCCATATTGGCCACCTCCTAAAAGGATATCTCGCTCCCAGCCTCTCTAGCCATCTGGAGACGAATAGGCTGAATGAGTCCATCAATAAAATGTCTCACTCTCTCCCTCTCAGTGGGAAGTATAACAAGAGCATGGCAAGCCAAATCAATAAACCTGGTCTTGTACTGGGTGACTATCATGGATCCCTGCTGGAGACGCTCGAACTGCCTCCGATAGGCCTCTCGCTATGTAATAGGGAGAAACTTCTCCAGAAATATATGCGTGAATTGCTCCCAGGTCAAGGCTGGTGATCCTGCTGGTCTGGCTAAACAATAATGCCTCCACCAAGTCTTGGCTGATCCAAATAAATAAAATGTAGTGAAATCAACCCCATTGGTCTAAACAATACACATGTTTCGAAGAACCTCGTGGCAGCTGTCCAAATAATCCTGAGGACCCTCGGTAGCTGCACCGCTGTAGGTAGTAGTGAAGAGCTTGGTGAACCTGTCCAATCTCCACAAGGCATCAGTAGACATAGCTGCTCCATCACCGGCCCAGGCTACAACACTCGGCTGAGCTGCTCTAACTGGTTGAACTGCTGGAATAAATCGGGGGAGCTACCTACTCAAGAGTACGAGTAGCAGGAGTCTGGGCTCCTCCTCTAGCCTGAGAAGTGGCTGGTGCTATAGGAAGCAAGCCTGCACGGGTGACACTCTCCATGAGACCCACCAATCGGACCAGAGCATCCTCAAGAACTGGGGTAGCAATAAACCCCTCTAGGACCTGAGCTGGCCCCACCGGAATTGCTGGGGCTAGGGCCGGAACCTCCTCGTCAAAGTCAACCTGAGGCTCCGCCACTGGTGCTGCTGCTCAGGGCTGAGCTCCGCCCCTGCCTCGACCTCCAGCACGGCCTCGGCCTCGCCCTCTGCCGCTCGTGGGAGCTTCCTGGAGCTCAGACTGCTGATCGGTAGATGAGGAAGCGTGTGTTCTCGCCATCTGCAAAAGAACAGAGTAGAATTTCAATTACCATTGAGAAACCAAACCGCACGACAATAAAGAACAAATGTGAAACATTTCCCAACTCTGTAGCCTCTAGGGATAAATACAGACGTCTCTGTACCGATCCCTCAGACTCTATTAAGCTTGTCCGTGAGTTGTGAGACCTATGTAACCTAGAGCTCTGATACCAACTTGTCACGATCCGAATTTCCCACCCTCGGGGGTCGTGATGGCGCCTACTCGTAGAAGCTAGGCAAGCCACAATTCATAGCTCCTAACTCTTTTATTTCAATTTTTTTTACCAATCATAACAACAAGAGTTAAATATTTGAATAACAGTGGAAATATGAAATTAAAGTGGAAGAATTAAATTAAATAAACTGAACAACAATGCGGAATAATCATATGCCTCTATCCAAGAACTGGTGTCACAACATCCACGGACTACTAAGAGTACTAAATACTATCGTTTGAAATAAAAAAATAACACTATTTTTCTCGAAAACATGAGATAACAGACTGAAATATAAGATAGGGGAGACACCGGGCCTGCGGACGCCTGCAAGGCTACCTCGGTGTCTCGGTAGACTGAAGACTAGCTCCCGAACTACTGCTCCTGTCCTGTACCTGGATCTGTGCAAAAGAGCACAGAGTATAGTATCAGCACAACCGACCCCATGTACTAGTAAGTGCCTAGCCTAACCCTGGCGAAGTAGTGACGACGCTACACAGTACTACAACATAAACCTGTGCAGTTATATATTTCTACAGTGGGAAAATAACAAGAATGACCATTTTAAATGGGAGGGGAACATGCTTCAGGATAACAGATAATACAGAAATTCAAGATAATAATAAGGAACATCAATAAATTAACTCTAACATGGATAAAGAAAATAAAACTTGATTTCACTGTCAGTAAACATTTCGTTGTAGGCGTGCAACCCGATCCCATTCTCAATGTTTCCATGGTAGGCGTACCACCCGCTCCCATTTTATCAAATCTTGTGGTAGGCGTACTACCCGCTCCCATTTCATCATAACTCGTGGTAGGCGTACCACCCGCTCCCATTTCATCAATATCTTATGGTAGGCGTACCCGCTCCCATTTCATCAATATCTTGTGGTAGCCGTACCACCCGCTCCCATTTCATAAATATCTTGTAGTAGGCGTACCACCAGCTCCTATTTCATCAATATCTTATGGTAGGCATATCACCCGCTCCCATTTCATCATAATTCGTGGTAGGCGTACCACCCGCTCCCATTTCAATTCAACACAAAGTCACCATAAAAATTCCGGCAAGGAAAACAAAGCAATATAATAATAATTTCCCAGCAAGGGAACAACAATATCAAAATAACCAACCCGGCAAGGGAAAACCAGCTATAACCAAATCCCAGCTCATGTATTACTCAGCTCGATTAATACAAGCACTCAAGCATAAATAAATTCCCCAAGAATAAACTAAATCTCTACTGAATATCAAGAGTCATCAATTTAAAGAATCCAAAGTATCATTTAAGAACACAACAACTATCAATTTAAGACTCACGGTCATGCTCGACACCAACGAATACATACTCATCACCATGCCTATACGTCGTACTCAACAAGAAGCAATTAGCAAATAATACTCAACTCCTAATACCTCAAGCTAGGGTTAGACCAAATACTTACCTCAATGCCTTGAATACAACTCAAGCCTCAATTATAGCTTTACCCCGTGATTCCACCTCCAATTAGCTCGTATGTAATCACAAATTACTTAATTACATTAATAAACACTAAATGAATAAACCCCAATGCATGAAAAATGAGTTTTCCAAAGTTTTACCCAAAAAGTCAACAATCGCGCCCAGGCCCACGTGGTAAAAACTCAAGGTTCGAACCAAAACCCGATTACCCATTCCCCCATGAACTCAAATATATAATTTGTTTTGAAATCGAACCTCAAATTAAGGTCCAAATCCCCAATTTTTGAAAAACTTTGGTTCTACCCCAAACACCCAATTTCCCCAATGAAAATCATTGATTTGAAGTTGAAATCATGTTAAAAGATGTTAAGAATTGAAGGAAATTAGTTAAAAATGACTTACAATTGATTTGGAGCAGAAGATATCCTTGAAAAATCGCCTAAGTGTGTTTGGGTTTGAGAAAATATGAAATATAAAGCTCAAAATCGGTTAAGTGTAAAAAATGCAGGTCTCAGTTATGGCAAATGCGAACAGGGGTTCACAATTGCGAACCCCGACCTGCTGATGTGGGAATTGCGAAGACTGGGTTCGCATTTGCGAACCCTTAAGAAATACTAGACCTTCGCATTTGCGACAAGAAGGTAGCATTTGCAACATCAAGCTAATCGCATTTGCGATGTTAATCCTCGCATTTGCGAGAATGACTGGCCTGGGCTAACTTTGCTATTACGAAAGGACACTCGCATTTGCGATATCGCATTTGCGAGCAATGCGAAGCCTGCAGGTCAGAAATACCAGCAATTTTTCAAAGTTCAAAAATGCACCAGTGGCCTATCCAAAACTCATTCGAGCCCTCGGGGCTCCAAACCAAATATACACACAACCTCAAAAACATCCTACAGACTTATTCGTGTGATCAAATTGCCAAAATAACATCATAAACATTGAATTAAACCTCAAAATCCACGAATTCTTTCAAACTTCATAAAACATCAAATTTTCCAATTTATGTCTGAATCACGTCAAACGACGTCTGTTTTCAACCAAATATCACAAAAACATTTTAAATCATATATAAGACCTATACCAAGCACCGGAATCAAAATACGGGCCCGATACCAATATGTTCTAATCGATTTTCATTTCCAATTTCTTTAAACAATTTCAAAAAATAATTTTACAAAAAAATTCATTTCTTGGGGTTAGGACCTCGAAATTCAATTTCGGGCATACGTCCAAGTCCCATATTTTCTTACTGACCCTCCGGGACCGTCAAATCAGGGGTCTGGGTCTGTTTACCCAAAATATTAACCCAAGTCAAATTTATTTATTTTAACATCAAAATTTAGCATTTTCATAGAATCTCGCACTTAAGTTTTCTGGCTACACGCCCGGACAGTGCACGCAAATTGAGGCAACTCTAAATGATATTTTCAAGGCCTCGAAGACACAAAATTCAGTTAAAATAGGTGATGACCCTTTGGATCATCACAGTTATTGGATCTAGGATCAGTGCAATCAGATTATATGAAGTATGTTAAAGAGAAAATACCATTATTTGGTTCAGAATAAGGTAATGATTCTAGTCAAGAGTATAGACTCAAGGGTTTGTCAGCTCGGCAGCTGGTTATGAATTCTTCACGTCTCTTCTATCGTTGCGATATTGTGAGAGTTGGAACAAGACTTCTATATATCCTGAGGTGCATTGGGAGCATCAGATTCGTGGAATTTCAGATATTATGATCGGAGAATGTTATTATGGTCTAGTGAATGACGTGGTGCATGGTGTGAACTCAGCAAAAGTATGAAATCTTGTATCGGTGCATCGTGTGGTGATTTATACGATGTTCATATGTTGAAATTAGGCCTAGCAGAGATTTTTGGATGTTAAAACTGGGCTCTAAGGCTTATTTGCCTAAATGAAAGAGGTTATCTTTAGATTTGATCAAGCTAAAGTGCCCAACTGAGTTGTGGTAGCACGTTTAGGTGCAAGAGGTGTTAAATAGTGATTTCGGACAACTCCAGTGCAGTTCTTAGCACGTTCGAGGACAAACGTATGTTTAAGTGGAGAGAATGTAACGACCCGACCAGTCGTTTTGAGCTCCACTGTGTTGTTCAGTAGTTTGAGGCCATAGGAACTTCATATCAGGTATTATGACTTGTACGCGTTGTCGGAATTGAATATCGGGAAGTTCAGAGTCGATTTGGAAAGAGAATTCTCATTTTAGAAGCTTTAAGTTGAAGGAATTTACTAAGATTGGATTTTTTAGTAAACGACCTCAGAATCGGGATTCGAAAGTTTCAATAGGTTCGATGATATTTTCGGACTTGGGCGTATGTTTGGATCGGGTTTTGGAAGACCCGGGGACATTTCAGCGCCTATAGTACAAGTTAGCTTTTTTGGAAGAATTTCATAAGTTTGGGTTTAAGTTCATGTCACTGTTATCAATGTTTTCTTGGGATTCTGAGTCTGGGAATACCTCTGTATGGTGATTCTGGTGTTGGGAGCACAATTGGAAGTGAATTCAGAGTTCCCGGGGTCATTTGACTAATCATAGAAATTTGAAGGTTTTTAAGGAGTTTGACCGGAAGTGGACTTTTTGATATTTGGATCGGAATCCAATTTCGGAAGTTGGAGTAGGTCTGTAACGTCGAATGCGGCTTGTATGCAAATTTTGAGGTCAACCGGACGTGATCTAATAGGATTCGACATCGAATGCAGATGTTTGAAATTCTAAAGTTCATTAAGCTTGAATTGGAGTGTGATTCATATTTTAGTGTTTTTCAATGAAATCTGAGGCATCGACTAAGTTCGTGTCATGTTATGGGACTTGTTAGTATACTTGGTTGGGATCCTATAGGGCTCGGATGAATTTTGGAGGAGTTTTTGGAATTTGGAGCATAAGCATGTAATGATCCAAAGGTCCATTTTTTGTAATAGAGATCGAAACTCAATTTCTAGATTTTCGAGATTTTGATAATGAATAATAGGAGTGATATGGAAAGTTTGGTCTAATTTCATCAAGTCACGAATGAGTTTTTAGCACAAAACATGAGTTAATTGTTTAACGAGCGAAATTGGTACCGCATTGATTAAATGAACTCTGAATTGAGTTTCGATTGAAGGAATTGGTTCGTATTATTATTTTTAACTCATAGGAACAAGAATCATCGAATTACGAGTTCTTATGATGGAGTTAGAGCTTTTTTAGTGAAATTAAAGGCTTTTGAAATTTCTGGGCACCTGCTGTGTTTTTTGCAGGTCGTGAACAGTACCGCACTTGCGTGATTAGTAACCGCAGGTGCGTGAACATTACCACACCTGCGTGAACAGTAACTGCAGGTGTGAAATGTTGGACAGTGTATAAATCGAGCACTCCGAGATTTTTACTCATATTTGGAGCTATGGAGCTCGGATTTAAGCGATTTTTATGCGATTTTCCTCATATGGATTGGGGTAAGTGTTCTATATCCTAAAGTGATTACATTCAATGATTCTGTGGTTATTTTTATCAAGTATTAGTGAATCAAATGGAAGAAATTGGAGAAAATTTGTAAACATTTCAAAAACGAAAATTTTAGATTTGGAGATCGATTCGTTAGGGGAATTTGATAAAATTGGTATGGTTGAGCTCGTATCGAAATGGGTTGTCGGATTTTGTGAGCTTTTTTGGAATTCGGGCACGTGGGCTCGAGGGCGATTTTGTCAACTCTTCTAGCAGAGTTAGGAATTTATCTAAATTCAATTGTTGTGAGTATTAGAACCTATGTTTATGGATTTTCTCATTTCTTAGCTAGTTTTGGGGCGTTACGCGTAGATTTGAGTCGTTAGAAGGGCTTGGAATTCGGTTATGGAACCTCAGAGTGAGGTGAGTCTCCTTTCTAACCTTTTAAGAGGGAATTGTCCCCATAGGTGAATTAATTGGATTTGTGCTCCTAGTTGTGGAGGGCTACATACGCACGAGGTGACGAGAGTCCATGCGTAGCTACTATTATATTTATGTCCGGATCATCTAGGACCCAAAAACATGCTATACTTGGAATATTTATAATCTTATTGACAGTTTGAATTGCCTAAATCACATCGAATTAGTAAATGAATTTCTAAAAAGATTAAACTTAATTCTCTTGAATTGTTAAAAGAGAACTGCTTTTCCTTGGATAATTGTTCCCTGATGAATTCTTGATTGACTAATTGTTGTGTTTATTTATATTTGACCACGTTGCATGTATGATTTGCGAGTGGGGTAATAGATGTATATATGGTATGCACCATTCAGCCCTCTGGCAATGCACAATTTAAATATTATTGGATCGGTCCATACGTCATCGGCATGATTTGCGCATGGTTGTATTGCTCACCTTGGGATTTACAGATGTTGGTGTATGCTCTCCCTGACTTGAGATACATGTATAAATGATGAAACATGAATTTGGAAATCCCCTATTAATGAAATGATTGCTTACTTGGTTCATGCGATTGAGTTACACCAATCTTTATTAAAATCCACGATTTACTATATTATTGGTATATTATTATTGGAACACTAATAAGTGTCGAAGTCGACCGCTCGTCTCTACTTCTTCAAGATTAGAGGGGATACTTACTGGGTACACATTATTTTCGTACTCATATTACACTTGTTGTGCATTTTTGTTGCACGGGTTCATGTATGACTAGTGGCTTAGTGGCATAGCGTCATGGTTGATACCGAGACTTAGGTGACCTACATTTATCGAGAAGACCTGTAGCCAGTAGAGTCTCATTCAGAGTATTGTATTGTATTTCCATTCTGTCCATATTGTATTCAGGACAGTTACTGTATTTTATTTCATTCCCTAGTAAATGCTCATGCACTTGTGACACTGGGTACTAGGATGATTATGGGGTATCTTGTATTAACTTCTTAACATTTATATTTAATTTGAAATGATTACCTTTTACTACTAAAATTGCAGGAAAATTGTTATTTTCAAAAATTATTAAAACGAGAATTTAATTGAGTATTTTGGTTGGCTTCCCTGACAGCGGTGTGTGGCGCCATCACGACCCTTAGTGGATTTTGGGTCGTGACACTGTTGGTCTCATACGAGCCAACTCAAATTGACTCATAAACTCTTGTAGTTTCTCCTTTTTTCATGTCAGCAACTTTTCGATATGACTTCACCAAGATTGTCTAAGCCTCTTTTGATGACTATGCATGCAAATATCTATTAGATACATGCAATTAGACCTTAACAGCGAGATAGTAGTGTGCCTTATAATCTAAATGTCTTTTCTTCTCCAATTACGTACCTGCATCACCCGTCAACATTTTACCTTCTAGGGGTTCCTCAAATCCTTCATCAATGATGGACCATAATCCAATATCCTTAAAAAAAAATTTATCTGTTGATACCGAGTTTCAAAATTACATTTGCCATCAAACACGAAAACAGGACAATTAGGTAATACAGTATCCATAACTATTTTAGGATCTTCCACCGACTCTAACAGAATCTCACACAGGCTCTGATACAAATTTGAAGGATTGAAATACCCAAAGAACAATTTAGGCACAAAGCAAAAATATAAACAAAAGCTATATAGAAGAAATTTATTAAACTAGGGAGAGCACTTGGTAGGAGGCTTTTTCACAACTTATAAACTCTTGAATCTCTCTACATCATAACTACCTCTCCATAATAGAAAATATGTAATATCTGTTAGCTTCAAGGTTTCACGAATTAATTTTGATGATAACAAACCAATACAATTATTAATCAAAGAACTTGTGGCAATCTTATCTTTGTATAGGTTTATTCAAGAAACAAGATGCTGGTAAAGATCCAAACAAATATGGGAAAAGAAATATCATGTGAAGAATTCATCAAAGAAGATTATTTTCAAATATTTTATCTCCAAGCGTCATAGAAGGAATAATATTTGAAAGTAGAATTTCAAATATTGAATGGCTTACTATAATATCAGAAGAAGAATCTACTGAAATTATGGATGGGAAGTTTTTCAACATCTTGAAAGGAAAGTTGCTAAAATCGTGGAGAAGATCTATTATCGTGTGGAAGGAAGATACTATATGGAAGAGATACTACAAGACCAAGGAAGAATATATTTTTTATGAAAGAAAATATATTATGGGTGTAGTATATTCTATATTATAGAAAGAGACTATTTTTCAAGATCAAGAAAAGAGTCACAGATTTAATGAGATCTATCATAAAGGAAATATTTTATTAAGAAAGATATATTTACCAGGACAAGTATTACAAGGAATCGGCCAAGTCTTTCATTTAAGGAATGTTGCACAAAGAAGCTTATTATTCAAAATATTTACGAGATGAGATTGTGACGACCCGACCCGTCGTCTCATGGGTTACCGCTCCGTTTCCCCCATTTTCTGCTTCTTTATGCGTCATTACCAGTGTTGGGTGTGAACGAGTTGATTTGGATTGGTTTTAGTAGAAAATAAGACACTTAGTCTCTTTAAGGAAGGTTTATTTTGGAAAAGTGAACCGGACATTGACATATGTGTTAGAGGGCTCAGATATGAATTCCGATGATTCGATTAGCTTTGGGGGATGATTTGTGACTTAGGAGTGTGATCAGAAGTAATTTTGGAGGTCCGGTGTAGAATTAGGCTTGAATTGGCGAAGTTAGTATTTTGGAGAATTTCGGTAGATAGGTGAGATTTTGATCCGAGGGTCAGAATGGAATTCCGAGAGTGGGAGTAGCTCCGTTAGGTGATTTGGGATGTGTGTGCAAAATTTCAGACCATTTGGAGGTGATTTTGTTAGGTTTTTTATCGAATGCGTATTTCAGAAGTTTTTAAAGAACTTAGGCTTGAATTCGATGAGAAATGATGGTTTTAGTATTGTTTGACATTTTTTTATGATTGGAACAAGTTTGAATGATGTTATAGGAGGTGTTGGTGCTTTTGGTTGAGGTCCCGGGGGCCTCGGGATGATTTCGGATGGTTAACGGGAAGTTTTTGTTTGTGAACTTAAGATTTTTGCAGCTTCTTCTTGTATTTTCGCTTCTACGAAAATGGGACCGCAGAAGTAAGTTGTGAGCCATAGAAGTGGCAGTTATCGCAGGTGCGGAGTGGTTGACCGCATCTGCGGAGTCGCAGATGCGACGAAGTGACCGCAGATGCGGAGTTTGGAGAATTAAGGGAAAACCGCAAACGCGGAGTTTTGTCCGCAAAAGCGGAAAGCGCAAGTGTAGAAATTCAACCACATAAGCGGAAATATCCGCAGACGCGGCGCATTGACCGTAGAAGCAGGAGTCGCAGATGCGGCTAAGGAGTCGCAGATGCGGAAATGACTGGTCAGTGCTATTTAATTTCTCCTTCGCGAAATTTTAAAGGGTTTCATATTTTTCACTTCGGACTTGGAGAATTTGGGCGAGTTGGAAGAGAAAAATCAAGGGACTTCTTTGAGGTAAGGATTTCTGAGTCTAAACCACAATTTTAAGGTGTTATTACATGAATTTAGACTGAAAAACTAAGGAATTAAGGAGTTAGAATGGAGGTTAGAACTTGAACTTAAGAGAGTTAAGAATGGGTATTTGAGGGGTGATTTGGACTCCGATTTTGGTAATCTTTATATGTATAGACTCTTGGCAAGATAAGGAATCCGTTGGTGTTAAATTTTCTGATTTTTGAGAAGTGGGCCCGGGGCTCAGGTTTTTCTAATTTTGACATTTTTGCTATTTTTCGATTATTTTTGCTTGGGTATTGCCCCATTGGCATATTGTGATATATTCGCTCTAATTTTGGATAGATTCGACGTGTGTGGAGGCCGGTTTGAGGGGCAAAGGCATCGCGAACTAGAGAATTTGCCGGTTCAAGGTGAGTAATGACTGTAAATGATATTTTGAGGGTTTAAAACCACGTATTTGCACATCGTAGTGCTATATTGAGGTGACTTGCACGCCGAATAGTGAGCGTGGGGTAGAGCACCATTGGGGATTGTGACTTAGTCCATCCCGATTGATGAATTTACTATGTATTTGACTGAAATTACTTGTTATCATCATAATTTGGGCTGATTGCCATATTTGGGCTTTGTGCCGGCTATTTGAACCCTTTGGGGATTGTTGTTGATAATTCCTCACTGTTTTAATTATATAATTGAACTCAGTCATGTATTTCCCACTATTTTAGAACTCAGTCAAGTTTATTATGCCTTAAACACTCGAAATGATATTTCTAAAAATATTTTGAGCCGAGCATCATGCTTTATTGTTGCCCGAGTAGCCTATGTGATTTCTGTTGACTGAGTAAGGCCGAGGGCCTGTATGGTGAGGATACCTGTGGATCGGACTGCACGCCACAGCAGGGTGACACTGATATTGATATGAGGTCGAGGGCCTAGTTGATGCCACAAGATGGCTTGTTATTGCGGTTGGGCCGTAAGTGGCCCCTCCCGGAGTTTGCACACCCCCAGTGAGTGCCATCGATGATAAATGGATCGGGTTGCACGCTGCAGCGATATGTGGAGCGGGTTGCACACCGCAGTGGTACCGGTACTGTTTGATGTGTTTGCATTATCTTATTTGTCTGCTATTATCTGTTGTTTTATGCTACTTCTTGCAATACAGACCTGATACTCTGGCATTTCTTGATAACTGAGTGTTGTGCCTGCGGAGCGGAATTTTGTGCAATCTGCACTATTTGTTTTGCATTCATTTGCATAACCGTTGAAAAAGGACATTTCAAAAGAGGTTTAAACTGAGTTAAGATGTTTTTCTAAAGATTTCATAGCTTCACTGTTTTCTAAAAATGGTTTACACTGCTTCTATTTAGCATGATGATTTTCCATACGTGATTTCTTACCGCTCAGTTGTTATTTACCTTTATTACTCACTGAGTTGGAGTACTCACTTTACTCCCTGCACATCGTGTGCAGATGCAGGTATCTATTCACCCGGTAGCGGGTTTTGGCCGATCAGAGGTAGAGTTATATGAGTTAAAAAGGTGACTGTCAGCGTTCGTAGCACTACTTTACTCTCTTTTGTTCATTATTCTGGTTTTCTATACTTTTGACCTTGTAGTGGATTTACATTCTGATAGATGCTCGTGACTTGTGACATCCCGATTAGGGCCGTGTTGGGTTGTACTTCCGTTAATTAATATTTTAAGTCATATTTAAGCTATTTATTTATGTTTAACTATTTTTGAAAAGACGAATTGGGTTTAGTTGGCTGGCCTTGTCCCCATGATAGGCGCCATCACGACCGGGTTTGGGTCATGACAAGTTGGTATCAGAGCCAAGGTTACT
The DNA here is from genome assembly GCA_026770625.1 of Nicotiana glauca. Taxonomy (NCBI): domain Eukaryota; kingdom Viridiplantae; phylum Streptophyta; class Magnoliopsida; order Solanales; family Solanaceae; genus Nicotiana; species Nicotiana glauca. Next base: position 111,157 of record MU743627.1, on the reverse strand, counting down.
AGGTCTCACGAGTCATGAGCAGGTTTAATAGAGTCTCGCGGATTGGTACGGAGACGTCTGTATTTATCCTTGAGAGGCTGTGGAACCTTTAGGAAAACTTCATATTCTTGAATTCTTACGGTGCATCCTTTTATTCAGCTTGAAAAGTAACTCTTGAAATTCCTTCCACGTATTCGTATGCGCGAACGAGCGTCAGTATCAGATGTGCCTTAATTGCTTGTGATTCCCTGATCGAGGGGCGAGATGTGATCTCTCTGAGCTGATGTTGGGCCAGTCTGAAAGACTTGAGGCCGGATCTTTGCCTATTGCTTGAGCACCGAGGTGCTGATTATGTGAGCAAGTATTTGGAACTGATATGTTCGGTATTGTCCCTGTTAGTTACGTGATGAGTATGTTAGTACTGCGAGATGTATCTATGTAACTTGGAAGTGATGAGAGAGGTCTGTTGGATTATAGATGAACTAATAAGTGCTTGATTTCCATTGAGACTGGATGTGTAGCCCCGAGTTATGGGCGTGTGAAGAATCTTTTCAAGACTCCTAGTTGGGAGTGAAGTAAGTTGCATGTTGCGGTATGAGTTCAGACTCAGGAAGACTAAGTGACTGTGTAATATGTATGACGGTGGAAGATATACAGAAATATTATATTGAGGCGAAGCAGGTGGATTATCTCCTGCGGAGTGTTCTGAAGTGGTGTGATCCCTATGTTGTCTGTTAGAATATGTCAATCACAAGTGAAATACACGTGTTGAAATCTAAATTGGTAGCTTAGAGAGTGGGTGTATCTGTTGCGAAGGTGAAGGTGAGAATTGCAGAAGAGTTAAATTCTAACTGATCTATGTTTTCACAAGCTTATAAGGGATTTGAGTTAATCTCACGATGATATTATGACAGCAATAGAGTACATTCATATGATTTATTGAGTGCATTTTGATCTATGGCTTCGAGCCAAGTTGGGGAGTTTGCTATTGATTAAGTTTATTGCACGGCTAAGTGCTATGTTGGTTCCAGTTTGAGGCGCATTGGTGAGTCAGTTATGGCTTACGAAGATTGGGTTCGAGGATGGCTGTGAAGGAATTTTTTTTTTCAAAGGTTATATGGTGCCTTGTATGTGTGTGATAATCACAGGATGTCTTAAGTTGTTGTTAGTAAAGAGTGCTCGGTGCATAGAGTAGGAAGATGCTTGCTTGTATTTTGACGAGGTCATATCTTGCGGTGTCAGAGTGCTAACGAGGCACGGGTGGTTCTATTAATTGGATCAGGCTAAATGCAGTTAAACAGAGTAAATGACTCTCGAGAATGGTACTAATGTGTTCGAGATTCTACATGTGACAATTGGGTATCTTTAATTTGTATATGTGATTAGAAACTGAGTCTTCATTGGGAGAGGTCAAGATGTGTAATTTTTCTATATCAATTATGGGCTTCTATGTAGCACTATCAGGAAGGTGCAGGTAATGGTTCGGAATTCGTAGAATGTTCTATGATGTTTTGACTTGCAATGTAGCAGTTGGAAGGTACGAAATGGTTCGTGGGATGTGAGACAGCATGATCAAGTTACGCGTGTGATTTGTGGTGGTACAGGTGAGGCCTGTCATCCGTCCCAAATGATGTTATTCAAAGAGTATTCCATTGTTATGGGCCTATTACGTATAGGCAGATCCCGAAAGGGTCATGGTGGGTTGGACCACTACTTAGAGATTTGCACATTCTACGGTTATGAGAAATCACCTGTGTGTTGCTATGGTTCTCCTGAAGTGAGTTAAGTGGAAAGTTTTATATGATGAAGTGTCAATCTAATAATGGTTCCAAAGCTGTGATGAAGAGTGTGTTCTATCATATGTTGGCATCTTGGGTGCAATGAGTGGTATCGAATTTGAAGTGAAGATAGAGGTAACAATTCGGTATGGACAAGGATGTCACGAGCTCGGATGAGCAGGGAAGAAGTCTCGCCGTTTAAGGTAAATCGGTATTGTTTTCAGCGTCACCTGAGAACGGTGTTTTGTGAAAAAGCTTTTCACCCTGGTTAATGATTCTTGATTGCTTTTCAACATTAGTACGGTCAGTGGTTTGGAGGTACGACCAAGTTATTCGTAATGGTAGGTTGTGGGAGGGTGTGCCACAGGAAGATTGTGTAAGTATGGCAGTTAGTCACTTGATTGATGGAAGACTTAAACCAAGTATGAAGGTTGTGATAATATCGTTGAATTGAGAAAATATGCCCAGAGGGCACTCAGTCTATTGAGTTGTGGACTACGGATGATTTCTCCGACTATGACGGATGTTCTTATGTGTTACGAGTGGAAGGTGTGTTATTTGGATCGGGTTGCGCGCCGCAATAGTGTGATATTGAGCATAGTTTTCTATATGCTATTTTTGTATGCCTTGCTTCCTATTTTCTAAGGAGAGCACGTATTAGTGCGTGAGTTAGGCAGTTCCTTCCAGAGTTCGTCTTTCTTTTTGTACCGCGTTTTAATCGGTAGCCCATCGGCACTTTATGGAATCATATGAGACTTTTGATTATGTACGGGGTGGCATATTGCCTAAGCGGTTCGTATTGGATGAGGTCACGTATTGGGGCAAAGTTATGCGGATGTATGATATTACGAGTTAGATTCGTGTGTTCTGTCTCTATGATGGGAGACGGGTTCTTCGTCTTGTGTTGTGGTGGTACTGGAGAGCTTGAGGTACAACTCTTTCATTTGAGTCATTTTCATGAATTGAGTATGTTCGGACTGTTACTTATTGGTGCGCGTATTGTGCGAGTTGTGGCTTAGTCCTATACTAATGTGTAATGTCACCAGAGTGGTGTATTGATTAGATGAGATGTTGGGATCTTTAATGAGTACGAGCAGATTCAATTTCAGTATGTTGGAAGGATAATATCGAGCTTCGACTCAGAAATTTGATGTAGTATTTGCTAAAGGAGAAGTGGTTTCATGAATGGTTGATCTGAGAAATGGTGATGGCTCACTGCGTGTTTTTAGTTATCAGTTGCAATATATGTAAAAGTATTGGAAAGAAACTTTAGTTGTTAAGAGGTTTTCTACCGGTATTCAGGCCTTGTGTGCAGCTGCTGTGAATGGGAGTTATCGCTACATGTGTTTGAGTTATGTGGAATATCAGGTAATTGCACCTGAGGTTGCAGGTATGGGTGGTTACAGCTGGTTCGGGCTTTTTCTGAATATAGATGGGAGGTTCTGAACTTGTGTACGATTTTTGAAATGGAAATGTGGTTCTAAGGTTTATGGGCTAGATTGGATTATGAAATTGCAGTGACAATGTGTAATCAGACCTATGTGAGATAGGGTGACGGGGTATCACCCCTGGGTATATGCATGGAAAAGTTATTCAGCTATTGGTTGGCTTCTAGAACAACTCTGGGTATGCTCGAGGACGAGCGTTTGTTTAAGTTGATGAGGATGTGACGACCCGACCCATCGTCTCATGGGTTACCATGTTGTTTCCCCTATTTTCTTCTTCTTTATGCTTCGTTACCAGTGTTGGGTATGAACAAGTTTAATTGGATTGGTTTTAGTAGGAAATGAGACACTTAGTCTCGTTAAGGAAGGTTTGTTTTGGAAAAGTCAACCGGATGTTGACTTATGTGTTGGAGGGCTCGGATATGAATTCCGATGATTCGATTAGCTTCGGGGGAAGATTTGTGACTTAGGAGTGTGATCGGAAGTAATTTTGGAGTTCTGGTGTAGAATTAGGCTTGAATTGGCGAAGTTAGTATTTTGGCGAGATTTTGATCCGACGGTGTGGAAGTAGCTCCGTTAGGTGATTTGGGATGTGTGTGAAAAATTTCAGACCATTTTGAGGTGATTTGCTTAGGTTTTTGATCGAATGCATATTTCGGATGTTTTTAAAATACTTAGGCTTGAATTCGATGAGAAATGATGGTTTTAGTGTTGTTTGAGGTGTTTTTATGATTGGAACAAGTTTGAATGACGCTATAGGAGGTGTTGGTACTTTTGGTTGAGGTCCCGAGCGCCTCGAGGTGATTTTAGATGGTTAACGGGAAGTTTTGGTTTGTGAACTTAAGAGTTTTGCAGCTGCTTCTGGTATTTTCACTTCTACGGAAATGGGACCGCAGAAGCGGTACCGCACAAGGAGATATGAGCTGCAGAAGCGACAGGTATCGCAGGTGCGGAGTGGTTGACCGCATCTGCGGAGTCGCAGATGCGACAAAGTGACCGCAGATGCGGAGTTTGGAGAATTAAGGGAAAATCGCAAACGCGGAGTTTTGTCCGCAGAAGCGGAAAGTGCAAGTGAGGAAATTCAACCGCAGAAGTAAAAATATCCGCAGAAGCAGCGCATTGACCACAGAAGCGGTAGTCGCAGATGCGGCTAAGGAGCCACAGATGCGGAAATGACTGGTCAGTGCTATTTAATTTCTCCTTCACGAAATTTTAAAGGGTTTCATATTTTTCACTTCGAACTTGGAGAATTTGGGCGAGTTGAAAGAGAGAAATCAAGGGACTTCTTTAAGGTAAGGATTTCTGAGTCTAAAACACCATTCTAAGGTGTTATTACATGAATTTAGACCGGAAAACTAAGGAATTAAGGAGTTAGAATGGAGGTTAGGGCTTGAACTTAAGAGCGTTAAGAATGGGGATTTAAGGGGTCATTTGGACTCCGATTTTGGTAATCTTTATAGGTATAGACTCGTGGCGAGATAAGGAATCCATTGATGTTAAATTTTCTAATTTTCGAGAATGGGCCCGGGGCTCGGGTTTTGCTAATTTTGAGATTTTTGCTATTTTTCAATTGTTTTTGATTGAGTATTGCCCCGTTGGCATATTGTGATGTATTCGCTCTGATTTTGGATAGATTCGACATGCATGGAGGCCGGTTTGAGAGGCAAAGGCATCGCGAACTAGAGAATTCGCCGGTTCAAGGTGAGTAATGACAGTAAATGATATTTTCAAGGTTTGAAACCCCGTATTTGCACATCTTAGTGCTATTGAGGTGACTTGCACGCCGGATTGCGAGCGTGGGGTAGAGCACCATTGGGGATTGTGACTTAGTCCATCATGATTGATGAATTTACAGCGTATTTGACTGAAATTACTTGTTATCATCATAATTTGGGCTGATTGCCATATTTGGGCTTCGTGCCAGCTATTTGAACCCTTCGGGGATTGTTCTTGATAATTCCTCACTGTTTTAATTATATAATTGAACTCAATCATGTATTTCCCACTGTTTTAGAACTCAGCCAAGTTTATTATGCCTTAAACACTTGAAATGATATTTCTAAAAATATTTTTAGCTGAGCATCATGCTTTATTGTTGCCCGAGTGGCCTATGTAATTTCTGTTGACTGACTAAGGCCGAGGGCCTGTATGGTGAGGATACTTATGGATCGGACTGCACGCCGCAGCAGGGTGACACTGATATTGATATGAGGCCGAGGGCCTCGATTAATGCCACGATATGGCTTGTTATTGCGCTTGGGCCATAAGGGGACCCTCTCAGAGTCTGCACACCCCCAGTGAGCGCCATCGACAATAAATAGATCGGGCTGCATGTTGCAGTGATATGTGGAGCGGGCTGCATGCCGCAGCGGTACCGGTACTGTTTGATGTGTTAGCATTATCTTATTTGTCTGCTATTATCTATTGTTTTGTGCTACTTCTTGCAAAATAGACCTGATACTCTGGCATTCCTTGATAACTGAGTGTTGTGCCTGCGGGGCAAAAATTTTGTGCTTATTTGCACTATTTGTTTTGCATTCGTTTGCATAACCGCTGAAAAAGGACATTTCAAAAGAGGCTTAAACTGAGTTAAGATATTTTTCTAAAGATTTCATAGCTTCACTGTTTCTAAAAAGGGTTTACACTGCTTCTATATAGCATGATGATTTTCCATACGTGATTTCTTACCGCTCAGTTGTTATTTACCTTTATTACTCACTGAGTTGGAGTACTCACTTTACTCCCTGCACCTCGTGTGCAGATGCAGGTATCTATTCACCCAGTAGCGGGTTTTGGCCGATCAGAGGCAGAGTTATATGAGTTAAGAAGGTGACTGCCGGCGTTCGCAGCACTATTTTCCTCTCTTTTGTTCATTATTCCGATTTTTTATACTTTTGACCTTGTAGTGAATTTACATTCTGATAGATGCTCGTGACTTGTAATACCCCGATTAGGGCTGTGTTGCGTTGTATTTCCGTTAATTAATATTTTTAAGTCATATTTAAGTTATTTATTTATGTTTAACTATTTTTGAAAAGACGAATTGGGTTTAGTTGGCTGGCCTTGTCTCCACGAGAGGTGCCATCACGACCGGGTCCGAGTTTGGGTCGTGACAGAGATGGAAAGTACTATTCTTATGGAAATTCAATTATAGAAAGAAGCATGAGTTACTAGAATCAATTAAGAATTACTACAATCATGGAAAAGTAAATCATGGGGATTTTGATTGAATCATCATGACTATTCTCATGTAGATATTCATAAATATTATATATTGCAGAGAATTATTAATCATGGATATATTCAAGGAAAGAATTGATATTGGCATCATGATTGGAAATTCAAATTGTCCAATTCAAAAGGAAAGTTTGCATTAACAGAAGATATCCAAATCTGCATTATAGAAGTCACGTGCATATCTACATATGAAGACTTGATAGCTTACAAGAAAAGAATCTTTTATACAAAAGGCTTTAAATGATATGTCCTTGAATAATTATTTTTTAGTTTGTAAAGATTTCTTTTATGGATATTCGTTTGCACTCAAAGGAAAGAGTAGTTACTCTTCGGCGTCAGACTTAATCGAGACAAGGATTGTGATCATGTTCAAAAGGGCAAGAAGCAGTGAAGGAAAGTTGGAGCAGCAGCAAAAGAAATCCTTTTCAAAATTAGAAGACCGCTTCAATGGCCAGAATATTCAACGACCAAGTATAAAAGAGAAGATACTTGCAACAACAAATTTACGCAGCCTTCTATACAATTGTCTAACCAACTACCAATTCTTTATTCTACTCTTAACAAGCAATGTAATTCACTTTGGTAGATTTATTGTGTACCCAAAAGAGAGAAGAGAGAGAGAAAAATATTGGAGAGGCAGTGTGTCCGAGAGGTTGTGTCATTGTTCGTTTCTTTGTTGAGCGAGTAAAAACCAAAGAGTCGTTGTTGGTGAGCGAGTGAAAACCAACTCCTGTTCGTTGTTGTTGAGCGAGTGAAAACCAACCCTATCAACGTTGGTGGTGATCATTGGAAATCACAAAGGATGTACTCAATTAAATTTACAAAGAGCTCTAAAAGAAAACACTCTTGCAACCCAAGAGGACTGGATTAGGATACCACATTGGTTCCGAACCAGTATAAAATTCCTAGTATCATTTACTATATCGCTCTCATATTATATTATGTTCCTTTACTGTTTATTGTGATTAACACTTGTTTAAAAAGAAAGGACTAACAGTTTTGTGCAGGCTGTCTCCGCATAAGTCGGCTAGGTGTGAAGAGTAGTCGACTAGAAATTTAAAAAAACTACAATTCACCCCCCACCCCCTCTTGTACTTTCAATTGGTATCAGATTGGGTCTCATATCTTTGTTTTTTTTGCTTAACAACAAGTGAGAAAATATCCATGGCAGGTTATCAAAATGTTGGAACTGTACTTCAAGAGGGATACTCAACAAGAAGGCTATCGTACTTAAATAGCCAATACTATAGCCATTGGAAAGAAAAATGAAGGTTTATGTTCAATCAATAAATTATCGAGCCTGTCTAGTTATTCATAATGGACCAAGACTTATTCCGAACAACAGCGATGAAGCTTGTAAAACGGGCATCCATATTTGACTACACAAAAGAACAGTGTAACGACCCGACTAGTCATTTTAAGCAATTTTATCCGGTTCAGCAGTTTGAGGTTACGAGTAGCTTCATATTATGTGTATCGACTTGTGTGTGCAGTCCGGGCGTAAAACCAAAAAGCTTTTGTGTGAAAATATAAAAAATATAGTAATTTCTAGAGTTAAAATTTGGTTTTAGTTGACTTTGGACAATATTTTTGGTAAACAGACCCAAATCTGTGTTTTGACAGTCCCAGGAGGTCCGCGGTAAAATATGGAACTTGGGCGTATGCCCGGAATTGAATTATGAGGTCCCTAGCCTTAGAAATCAATTTTTGAAGAAAATTGTTGTGCTGGCTTTTAAAGGAAATAAAGAAATGAATTAATGTTTGAACTCGATGGTATCGGGCTCATATTTTCATTCCGGAGCCCGATACAAGTTTTTTATGATATTTAAGTCCTATTTGTGAAATTTTGTGAGAATCAGAATTGAAAAGTTAGAAAATCATGAGTTTTGAGGTTAAATTCATAGTTTTTGACGTTATTTAGAAGATTTGATTGCACAAGCAAGTCCATATGATGTTTTTAGACTTGCGTGCATGTTTGGTTTGGAGCCCCGAGGGCTTGGGTGAGTTTTGGATAGGTTTAGGCTATGTTGAACTTGTTTTTGGATGCTTCATTGTCGTTTCTTCAAGCAAAAGTAATACCACATTGAGCATATGAGATCCAAATTCAGTTTTGTTTGAACTATTGCATCCATATCGAAATTACGGAGCCATAGGAAAAAGAATATCGAATTTAGACATCGTATGAGGAAGTTATGCTCATTTTTGTGTCGGAAAAAATTGCTAGTTTCTGCTGTGTTTGCGAATGCAAACTTTTTGTCGCAAATGCGACTTCTGCCAGCCCTACTTTGTTCGTAATTTGCGAGGGTTCGCAATTGCGAACCCTGGGTCGCAAATGCGACATTTGAGGCCTGTTAAGTGAGGTTTTTGACGAGATTTTCATCCATTTTTTAATTTTCTCAAACCCTAAACCTCCATGGGCGATTTTCCAAAGACCCAAACTTCTCCAAATCATTGGGTAAGTGTCTCTAATAAATTTCTAACTATATTTTGTGATTATATTTTAGATTTAACATGATGTAACGACCCGAATGGTTGTTTTAAGTAATTTTGTCTGGTTCGGCAGTTTGAGGTCACGAGTACCTTCATATTTTATGTATCGACTTGCGTGTGCAATCCGGGCGTGAAACCGGAAAGCTTTTGTGTGAAAATTTGAAAAATATAGTAATTTTTAGAGTTAAAATTTAGTTTTTAGTTGACTTTGGTCAATATTTTTGGTAAAAGGACCCGGATATGTGTTTTGACAATCCTGGGAGGTCCGCCATAAAATATGGGACTTAGGCGTATGCCCGGAATTGAATTCCTAGGTCTTTAGCCTTAGAAAATAATTTTTGAAGAAAATTATTGTGCTGGTTTTTAAAGGAAATAAGAAAATGAATTAATGTTTAAATTCATTGGTATCGGGCTCGTATTTTGATTTCGGAGTTCGGTACAAGTTTGTTATGATATTCAAGTCCTATCGGTGAAATTTAGTAAGAACCAGAATTGATTTGACGTGATTTGGACGTCCGGTTGAAAAGTTAGAAAATCATGAGTTTTGAGGTTAAATTCATAGTTTTTTATGTAATTTGATGATTTGATTGCACGAGCAAGTCCATATGATGTTTCTAGACTTGTGTGCATGTTTGGTTTCGAGCCCCAGGGGCTTGGGTGAGTTTCGGATAGGTTTAGGCTATATTGTGCTTGTTTTTGGATGCTTCATCGTCGTTTCTTCAAGAAAAAATAATACCATATTGAGAAAATGAGATCCAAATTCAGTTTTGTTTGAACCATTACATCCGTATTGAAATTACAGAGCCATAGGAAAAAGAATCATCGAATTTGGACATCGTATGAGGTCGTTATGCTCATTTTCGTGTCGGGAAAAATTGATGGTGTCTGGTCTGTTCGCAAATACGAACTTTTTCATCGCATTTGCAATATCTAGTTTGCAAATGCAACATCTGAGGCCTGTTAAGTGAGGTTTTTAACGAGATTTTCACCCATTTTTCAATTTTCTCAAACCCTAAACCTCCATGGGTGATTTTCCAAATACCCAAACTTGTCCAAATCATTGTGTAAGTGTCTCTAATCAATTTCCATCTATATTTTTTGATTATATCTTAGATTTAACATCAAATTCATGAGCATCTAAAGGGAAATTTGGGAAAATTTGCGAAATCTTTCAAAAATGTAAAATGATGATTTGAATGACCAAATGGTATTGGAATTAGATAAATTTTGTATGGGTGAACTCATAGCGGAATGGGTGTTCGATTTTTATAAATTTTGTTGGGTTCCGAGGTGCGGGCCCAGGGAGTTGATTTTTGTTGACTTTTTGCAAATTGTATAAGATTTAATTGAAATTGTTTTCTCTTGTATTGTTTGATGTATTCAAGTCGTTTTTGGCTAGATTGAGCCGAGTGTTGATGAATTGGTAAATGAAGAGATAAACTGAGTATTGAATCAGCCGGATTGAGGTAAGTATCTTGCCTAACCTTGTGTGGGGGACTTCCCCTTAGGATTTGAGTCTTCTATGCTAATTCTAGTCCGTGTACACGAGGTGATGAGTGTGTGCTCGGATCTATTTGTGGGAAATTTGCCTCTATGGTTCTTAAGTCCTTATGTCCATTATGTGGAAAGTATTCTCTTATGATTGGGTTTAATAATTTCTTGAATTGCCTCTATATGCTTTATATGATGTTGTTAACTTTCCTCTAACTCTTACGTGTTACATTGACCCTTAATTGCCTTAACTAAAGTGATTACCTTCCTTATTGTTTTGATACTTCTTGATTGTGAGTTCGTCTATGAGTTCGTGCAAATATGTTACATGTCCAATTGTTGTGGTTACCGGTGTAGCTATCACGTGCTTAATATGTCTTGTTGTTTTGTTGAGGTTATTGTGCTTCTTGGTTTTTCCGTGACCCTTATTATGTATTGTTGATTCCCTTGTCGGGACGTTATTGTTTCTATTGTTGACTCCCTTGATGGAATGTTATTGTTTCTATCATTGATTCCCTTGTCGGGATGTTATTGTTTCTATTGATTGATTCCCTTGCCGGGATATTATTGTTTCTATCGTTGATTCCCTTGCCGGGATGTTATTGTTTCTATTGATTGATTCCATTGCCGGAATATTGTTGTTTCTACTGTTTGGGTGAGAAAGAGTGATAAAGCACGAAGGGTGATGCCGTGCACATGTACATTTATATTGATTTGGACTGTAGTGCGGGATACCAAGAGATCCCCAGCATATATATTAGGGATACTAAGAGATCCTCGGGATACCAAGAGATCCCCAGCACATAGATTGAGGATACTAGGAGATCCTCGGGATACCAAGAGATCCCCAGCACATATATTGATAATACTAAGAGATCCTCAGGATACCAAGAGATCCAGCACATATATTGAGAATACTAGGAGATCCTCGGGATATCAAGAGATCCCCAACACATATATTGAGGATACCAAGAGATCCTCAGGATACCAAGAGATCCCCGGATGTTATCTCTATATTGAGCTGTATGCCTTCCATGATTATTTTGTCTCTGCTATAGCCATTGTTATTCTTATTATCCTGTATTACTTCATACTGCTAGCATTTAATTATATTAAACAACTCCAACTTTTCTCGCTAGTTTTTTTCCTAATTAGTGTAGAAATTGTAATTTACTTTATATTATGTTAATGAGACTTCTTGAACATCTTGAGTGTATTTGTACGGACGTTATGTAATGTATAGCATGGGGATTTTATTGTTAAAAGTGAGATGGAAAAATATGCGGGCACAAGTTGCCATGTGTGCTGAAGGTTCGGAAGTTGAGATTATGATATGAGAAATCAAGGGTTGAGATAGTCGGGATTATGTACTAGGCATGATATGATTGGCTGTGTTGGGATTGCCTTCTTTATTTGAAAATATTCTACTTGTCTCTGTTCCTGTTATGTCAGTGTTGATTTACTTGGTTATCGTTAGTTATTACCCGCGTTCTCCCTTTATTGTTCCCACTATTTGTATTTTGATTTCTCTCTGCTGTTGGTATTACCTCATTATCTTTAACTCAATATTTTATTATCCCATCCTATTCATTTCATTTGACCATTAGGTGTCTTGACTGTTCTTCGTCACTACCCCACCGAGTTAGTCTTGATACTTACTGGGAACCGCCGTGGTGTGCTCATTCTACACTTATGTATATTTTTTTATGTAGAGATCCAGGTATTAATCGATAGAATCTATGCGGGCCGTCACGGTGGAGACTCACGGTAACCTGTTGCTGCGTTCGCAGGCCTCGGAGTCACCTTCATTTGTATTTACGTCCCATTGATTCCTTCTCGTTTTAGAACAGTGTTGTATTTATTTTGTATAACTACTCTTAGAAAGGCTTATGACTTGTACCACCAATTTTGGGAATTGTTAGGCTTACCTAGTTTAGAGACAAGGTGCCATCACGACTCCTTTGGAAGGATTTTGAGTTGTGACAAACAGTTGGATATTATACAAACAAATACTAGAGCAATCAACATGCCCTATTGTGTGATTAGTGAAGAAGAATATAAGAGAATATCCACCTGTGAGACTGCTAAAGATATATGGGACAGATTGGAAAATATCCGCGGGACACCAACAAAGTTAAGGAAATTGAATCCACGTCAACTCTTGAAGAATTCAAAAATGGTGAATATCGAGAAGACTTGGCCGTGATACCTAGGACGTGAAAAAGGAAGAGTAGAAAGAAGCAGAATAGAAAATCTCAATCCATCCAGAATCATTAAAAGAATCGGAATAATAAGGTTGAACAACAAGAGAACATATGCTGCTACAAATGTGGTAAACCTGGACATATGAAATTAAATGTCCCATCCTCAAGAAGAAAAATTGTAGAATCTCAACTTGCAGTGACGGGGATGATCAGGAAGAAATGACAAACATATGTCTCAAGAAAAGAGAAGAAACTGACGGGCATGCTTTGATGCTATTCTGGATTGTGATCTCAAGAAAAAGAATCACAAATCTTGGAATGACAAGGATGAATCTGAAGAAGAAGAGAATCAAGAAATAATGGAGAATCAACGTTTCATGGCAATGGGAGAAATTAACAAGGTATGTCCCACTCCTATTACGTATTTCGATAAATTTGATGAATTGCAGGATGATATTGAATTGGTTCTCAATGGCCATAATAAAGTTCTAAATGAATATCATAAGTTGAGGAAGGAGAAGAAGAATTGGGAGATCCAACTTGAAGAAGATAAGAAGTTGACACATGAGAAGAAAGATTGGGAGATCCAACTTGAAGAATATAACAAGTTGAGAGATGAAAAGAATGAGTGGGATATTCAGCTTAAATATCTGGTGGAGAACAACTTACTTCAAGAAGAAAATTTTGAGCTTCGCAAACAAATAAGCAGCGTGCACAAATCCCTTGGCCACTACTTTGATCGATCAAAGTCGTCTCCTTGGCTTAACAGCTATAAGCCGACTGAAGAGGGATCTACTGGTAAATTTCCTTGTTTGAACAAGTTGGTTGAGGAAAGTTCCAAGTCAACTAATAAGGCAGCTGCATATAATCACTCTTCTTCCCATATTACATGTCATTATTGTGGCAATTCTGGATATAAAGTATTTACATGCAATTATGCCAAAAGTTATGTTAGATCAAAATATGTTTGGAGACCTAAACAGTTACATGCATCTCAAATTACACAATCCACTAACCATGAAGGAACTAAAAAGATTTGGGTACCAAAAATAAATTAATTTATTTTATAGGAATTCTGACTCTAGCCATAAAAAGGGATAAATGACATTTGCATAATAGCTGGTCAAGGCACATGCTTAAAGATGCTTCAAAGTTCATACATACTCTACAAATGATGAAGGAACTAATACACATAATAGTAAATCTTAAGTGATTGATATCGCTAAAGGTTATTCAAATTTCTTCGGATGCTTTATAAGGTGATATGTATCTAGTAAAAAAATTGTTATGTATAATATGATACGTACAACTACATATTTCTTGAGCCAACTAGCTGCAACATACTAATATTATGTTTGGTGTTAATCTTATCCTTGACTTAGAGATTTTGAGTAAGAACAAATATCTTGCATGAACCATGCCATTTGTATAAGCATTAGGATATACAAGAATGCATGCATGCATTCCTTTCATGTAGTTGTGAGATTACGATAATTTATGAAGAGAATTACTTCTTATATTCATTATTTTGGTGAAAGTTTCAATACTTCATTCAAATTTGAGAAGGTTGTTTAACCTTGATGCCTGGTGTGACGACCTGACCCGTCGTCTCATGAGTTACCGCTCCGTTTCCCCTATTTTCTTCTTCTTTATGCTTCATTATCAGTGTCTTGTGAGATCGAGTTGGTTTGGAGTGGTTTTAGTATGAAATGAGACACTTAGTCTCTCTAAGGAAGGCTTAGTTGGAAAAGTCAATCGGATGTTGACTTATGTGTTAGAGGGCTCGGATATGAATTTCAATGATTCGGTTAGCTTTGGGGGATGATTTGTGACTTAGGAGTGTGATCGGAAGTGATTTTGGAGGTCCGGTGTAGAATTAGGCTTGAATTGGCGAAGTTAGTATTTTGGCGATTTCCGGTTAATAGGTGATATTTTGATCCGAGGGTCGGAATGAGATTCCGAGAGTTTCTGTAGCTTCGTTATGTGATTTGGGATGTGTGTGTAAAATTTCAGGTCATTCAGAGGTGATTTGGTAGGGTTTTTGATCAAATGCATGTTTCGGAAGTTTTAGAAGAACTTAGGCCTGAATCTGATGTAATTTGATGGTTTAGGTGTTGTTCGAGGTGTTTTGATGAGTGAAACAAGTTTGAATGATTTTTTAGGATGTGATGGTGTTTTTGGTTGAGGTCCCGGGGGCCTCGGGGTGGTTTCGGATGGCTAAACGGGAAGTTTTTTACTTCGAGATATTGCAGAAATTGCAGCAGCTGTGCAGGGGTATTTTTGTCTTCTCGATCGTGAGCCTGGGGCCATGATCGTATAGAAGGATTTTGGCAGGCCTGAGGTTTATTCTACGCGTTCGCAATAGAGGATCCGCGATCGCGGAAGGTAAGTGTTTGGTGTATCGTGTTCGCAATGGGGTGTCCGCGTTCGCATAGTTCTGGGAAGTCATTCATCGTGTTTGCATGAGATAGGTCGCGTTCACATAGGCCAATTTGGAAGTCTTAAAATATTTCCCTTTGCGATCGCGAGCCTGGGGCTGTGATCGCATTGAAGAAAATCGGAGCTGGGCAGAATAGTTTTACATTTCCTCCACGAGCTAGATCATATTTTCCTCCATTGTTGGGCATTTTGAGAGCTATTTGGGAGAAATTGAAGAGGGTTTCGAAGAGGATTCATTGGAGGTAAGTCCTATGAACTAAAATTGTGAGTATTATGTGAAATCAACCTAGAAATTCATGGAAATTTAGCTAAAGAAGGAAGAACTAGGGCTTGGGATTTTTGAGATTTTAAATCGGGATTTGAGGGGTCATTTGGACTCTGATTTTGGTGTTCTTTATATGCATAGACTCGTGGAGAGATAAGGAACCCGTTGGTGTAAAAATTTCAGAGTTTTGAGAAGTGGGCCCGGGGCTCGGGTTTTGCTAATTTCTGGATTGTTTTTGCTATTTTTCGATTGTTTTCGCTTGGGTTTTGTTCCCTTAGCCTATTGTAACGTATTCGTTGTGGTTTTGGTCAGATTCGACACGCGAGGAGGCCAATTTGAGAGGCAAGGGCATAGCGAGCAAGAGTTTTTGCTGGGTTGAGGTGAGTAATAGATGTAAATGATGTCCTGAGGGTTTGAAACCCCGAATTTGCACATCGTAGTGCTATATTGAGGTGACTTGCATGCCAGATAGCGAGCGTGGGGTAGAGCACCATTGGGGATTGTGACTTGGTCCGTTCCGATTGATGAATTTAGTATGCATTTGACTGAAATTTACTTGTTATCATCATATTTGGGCTTCGTGCCAACTGTTTGAACCCTTCGGGGATTGCTACTACTGGTTTCTCACCATTTTGACACATTATTTGAACTCAATCCTACTACTTAATACTGTTTTACAAATTCAGCCACTTCTACCTAGATTTGAAAAATTAAATGATGTTTTGGCTGAGAATTGTTATATTATTATGGCCCGAGGGGCTTATGTGATTTTTGGACTGAGTATGGGATCGGGTTGCATACCGCAGCAGTATTATATTGATTTTGATATGAAGCCGAGGGCCTAGTTGATGCCACGATATGGCTTGATATTGCGCTTGGGCCATAAGGGGCCCCTCCCGGAGTCTACATACCCCCAGTGAGCGCCGTCGATGATAAATAAATGGATCGGGCTGCACGCTGCAGTGGGTACTAGAGGGTACCATATTATGTGCTGATTATCTTTCTATATTCGTCGCTTAATTGCTTATTTGTCGTGGCATTTCTACATTTCGATTTCATTGTTTTATCGATTCCATTCTACTTGATTTAACTGCCTCAGTATAGATTACTTTGTGTTTTTCCATTATTTCTTATTCTCAGTCTTTATTTATGTTTATTCCTGACTGGGTCGTAGTACTCATATTACTCCCTGCTCCTTACGTGCAGATCCAGGTGTAACTGTGGCTGAGTGAGGATTTTTCTGCTGAGCAGCACATATCCGGGAGCATCGAGGTAGCTGCAATGGCGTCCGTAGCCCTGATCTCTCCCTTCTATCTTTTATTTTATTTCTTATTCCCTAGACTTCTATGCATTAGGTTGATAAACCTGTATTAGAGGCTCAGAATTGTGACACCGGATCCTTGTGGGCTATGTAGTAGGTTTTTATTTGATATTCCGTATGTTAAACTCTTATTTCAGACTTCTAGCATTATGACTTGGTAATTTATCTATGTTAATTAATAATGAATTGTATAAGGAATTGGGTTAAGGTTGTTAATTGGTCGGGCTTGCCTAACATTGTGTTGGGCGCCATCACGACTGGGGTTAGGGTCGTGACAAGTTGGTATCAGAGCCTAGGTTAATTGGTCTCGCAAGTTATGAGCCGATTTAGTAGAGTATCGCAGATTGGTACGGAAACGTTTGTATTTATCCTCGAGACGCTGCAAAACCTTTAGGAACAAAACTTCATCTTCTTGAAATTCTTGTCATGCAAACTTGTTGATTCGAGTACTAAGCTTCTCTTCATTCTATTCTCTCACAGATGGTAAGGGCTCGCGCTACCGGATGAGGTGCACAACCTCCAGTACCACCCACTGAGGCAACCAGAGGCCATGGTCGTGGCAGAGGCAGAGCAGCCGGGGCAGCACCTGTTGATCCACCTGTTGCCCTATCTCAGGACCAGGCTCCAGCTGTGGATACTCCAGCAGCACCTGTTCAGGCACCAGCTGTGCCTATCGTGATTCCGGTTCTTCAGGAGGACTTGGCACAGATCTTATCAGTTTGCATTGGCCTGGCTCAAGTAGATTCAGCCACCATAGCAGCAGCTACTTCACAGGCCGGGGGCGGCAATCAGACCCCCGCTGCTTGCACACCTGAGCAGGTAGTGTAGGGATTTCAGACGCCGGGAATACCTCCAGCTCAGCCGGTTGCACCAGTTCAGGACTTCATGGTTCCAACTATTCCAGACGATGAGCAACGTCGTCTTGAGAGGTTTGGTAGGCTCCAGCCTCTAATATTCAGTGGTGCTGAGGGAGAGGATGCCCAAGGTTTTCTTGACAAGTGTCAGCGTATTCTCCGTACATCAGGGATTCTTGAGTCGAGTGGTATGGCATTTACCACCTTCCAGTTCTCGGGGGCTGCTTTTACTTGGTGGGAGGATTTTGAGAGGTGTAGGCCTGTCGGTGCAGCACCCCTTTCTTGGCAGCAGTTCTCCGCTCTATTCTTGGAGAAGTATGTACCTCAGTCCGGCAGAGAGAAGTTGCGTAGGCAGTTTGAGTGGTTCATGCAGAGGGATATGACCGTGACTCAGTACGAGATGAGGTTTTCACAGTTGGCTTGTCATGTTATTTGGATGATTCCATCAGATCGTGAGAGGATCAGGAGATTTGTGGATGGCCTTAACTACCATTTCATTATTCTGATGACTAGAGAGAGAGTATTGGGTGATACACTTGAGGAGTTGGTGGATATCGCTCGTGAGATCGAGTCAGTTCGTCGTCGAGAGCGAGAAAAGAGGTAGGCCAAAAGGCCTCGTGGATCGGGCAGTTATAGTGGTGCTCCTTTGAGGGACCAGTTCCAGCATGGTAGAGGTCGTTCTTTCAAGCCTGCTCAGTCAGCCCTTCCAGAGTATCGTGGGGCATCTTCAAGCCGTGGTGATCATGGATCTCAGCAGGGCTAGTCTTCACTCAGCACCCTCCCAGCTCAGAGTTCATCTCATGCCCCATCAGCTCAGGGTTCTTCTACGTCGAGTGTATCCACTAGTCACTCTGGTGCGAAGGGTTCCCTTCAATCCCCATCTCCAGCACCGGGTAGTTGTTATGAATGCGGAGAGTTTGGGCATATGAGTAGGTAGTGTCCTCCACTTTGTGGTGGTCAGTCTCAGTAGAGGGATCTACCCTCGACTTCTGCACCAGTTACTTCATCACCTACCCAGCCAGCCAAGGGTAGAGGTCAGGTAGCCAGGGGTCGCCCCAGAGGTGGAGGTCGACCAGGCGGCGACCAGGCTCGTTTCTATGCTATTCCAGGCAGGCCAGATGCCATTGCTTCAGATGTTATCATTACAGGTATTATTACAGTCTGCCACAGAGATGTCTCTATATTATTTGATCCCGGTTCCACCTATTCTTATGTGTCTTTGTATTTTGCTCACCATTTGGGTACGCCCAAGAGTTTCTTGCTTTGCCTGCTGATGTATCTACCCAGGTGGGCGATACTGTTATTGTAGATCGTGTGTACCGGTCGTGTATAGTGAGTATTGGGGGTCTGGAGACCCGAGTTGATCTATTGCTATTGAGCATGGTGGATTTTGATGTCATTTTAGGCATGGATTGGTTATCTTCATGTCATGCTATTCTAGACTGTCATGCTAAGACAGTCACTTTGGCTATGCCGGGTGTACCGCGGATTGAGTGGTGTGGTGTGACTGATTATGTTCCGAGTAGAGTGATATCTTTCTTGAAGGCCTAATGTATGGTTGGGAAGGGTTGTCTGTCATATTTAGCCTTTGTGCGGGATGTTGGAGCTGAAACTCCTAGCATTGATTCTATTCCAATTGTGAGGGATTTTTCTGATGTATTTCCTGTAGACCTGTCTGGCATGCCACCGGATAGGGATATTGATTTTGGTATTGATCTGGTGCTGGGAACTCAGCCCATCTCTATTTCGCCATATCATATGGCACTAGCGGAGTTGAAAGAATTGAAAGAGCAGCTTCAGGAACTCTTAGATAAGGGGTTCATTCGGCCTAGTGTGTCACTTTGGGGTGCGCCAGTTCTGTTTTTGAAGAAGAAGGATGGCACAATGAGAATGTGCATCGCTTATGGGCAATTGAATAAGGTAACAATTAAGAACAAGTATCCCCTGCCTCGCATTAATGATTTATTTGACCAGCTTCAGGGAGCGAGGGTGTTTTCCCAGATTGATCTCCATTCGGGTTACCACCAGTTGAAGATCAAGGATTCAAATATTCAGAAGACTGCTTTCAGGACTAGATATGGTCACTATGAGTTTCTTGTCATGTCTTTCGGGCTGACCAATGCCCCATCAGTGTTCATGCATTTGATGAATAGTGTATTTCAGCCTTATCTGGATTCGTTCATTATTGTTTTCATTGATGATATTCTGGTGTACTCGCGTAGTCAGGAGGAGCACGCGGAGCATTTGCGAGTTGTATTGCAGAGATTAAGAGAGGAGAGGCTTTATGTAAAGTTCTTCAAGTGTGAGTTTTGGCTCGGTTCAGTGGCTTTCTTGGGGCACGTGGTGTCCAGCGAGGGTATCCAGGTTGATCCAAAGAAGATAGAGGCGGTTCAGAGTTGGCCTAGACCGTCCTCAACCACAGTGATGTGTAGCTTCCTTGGTTTGGCGGGTTATTATCGCCGGTTTTTTCAGGGTTTTTCCTTTATTGCATCGCCCTTGACCAAGTTGACTCAGAAGGGTGCTCCGTTTGCATGGTCGGATGAGTGCGAGGAGAGCTTTCAGAAGCTCAAGACTTCTTTGACCACAGCTTTAGTATTGGTTTTGCCATCAGCTTTGGGTTCATATATACCATATATTGTGATGCTTTGCGAGTTGGGATTGGCTGTGTATTGATGCGGGAGGGTAGAGTTATTGCATATGTTTCTCGTCAGTTGAAGCCCCAGGAGAAAAACTACCCTGTTCATGATTTGGAGTTGGCTGCTATAGTTCATACATTGCAGATTTGGAGGCACTACTTGTATGGCGTATCTTGTGAGGTATTCACTGATCAGCGCAGTCTTCAGCATTTATTCAAGCAAAAGGACCTTAATTTGAGGTAGAGGATGTGGCTAGAGTTGCTTAGGGATTATGATATTTCTATTCTGTATCATCCGGGAAAGGCCACTGTAGTGGCCGATGCGTTGAGCCGAAAGGCAGTGAGTATGGGGAGCTTGGCATACATTCCAGTTGAGGAGAGGCTATTTGCAGTTGATGTTCAGGACTTGGCCAATCGGTTTGTGAGATTAGATATTTTGGAGCTCAGTCCGGTGTTGGCTTGTGTGGTTTCTCGGTCTTCTTTATATGACCATATCAGAGAGCAACAGTATGATGATCCGTATTTGCTTGTCCTTAAGGACAGGGTTCACCATGATGATGCCAGAGACGTGACCATTGGTGATGATGGTGTGTTGAGGATGCAGGGTCGGATTTGCGTGCCCAATGTGGATGGGCTTTAGGAGTTGATATTGGAGGAGGCACATAGCTCGCGGTATTCCATTCATCTGGGTGCCGCGAAAATGTATCAGGATCTTAGACAGCACTATTGGTGGCAGTGGATGAAGAGAGATATTATGGAGTTTGTAGCTCGGTGTCTCAATTCTCAGCAGGTGAAATACGAGCATCGGAGACCGGGTGGCTTGCATCAACAGATGGTTATTCCTGAGTGGAAGTGGGAGAGGATCACTATGGATTTTGTTACCGGACTCCCTCGGACTTTGAAGAAATTTGATGCTATTTGGGTGATTGTAGACAGGCTGACCAAGTCTGCACACTTCATTCTTGTTTGTACTACTTATTCTTCTGAGCGGCAGGCAGAGATTTATATTCGGGAGATTGTTCGGTTGCATGGTGTCCCATTTCCATCATATCAGATCGGGGCACTAAGTTTACCTTTCAGTTTTGGCAGACTGTTCAGTGATAGTTGGGTACTCAGGTACAGTTGAGCATAGTCTTTCACCCTCAGACGGACGGGCAGTCCGAGCGCACCATTCAGGTACTAGAGGATATGCTACGTGCCTGTGTTATGGACTTCGGAGGGCCATGGGATCAATTTCTATCGCTTGCAGAGTTTGCCTACAACAACAGCTACCAGTCGAGCATTCAGATGGCTCCGTATGAGGCCTTGTATGGGAGGCGGTGCAGATCTCCAGTTGGTTGGTTCGAGCACGTTGAGGCTAGGCTATTCGGGACAGATTTGGTCCAGGATGCATTAGAGAAGGTGAAGGTGATTCAGGAGACTCCATACAGCGCAGTCGAGACAAAAGAGTTATGCGAACAGGAAGGATTGAGATGTATCCTACATGGTTGGTGAGAAGGTCCTGTTGAAGGTTTCACCCACAAAGGGTGTTATGAGATTCGGAAAGAAGGGGAAGTTGAGTCCGCGGTTCATTGGGCCTTTTGAGGTACTTCGGAGGATTGGGGAGGTGGCTTATGAGCTTGCCTTGCCACCCAGCTTGTCGAGCGTGCATCCAGTTTTTCATGTTTCTATGCTCCGAAAATATATTGGAGACCCGTCCCATGTTCTTTTCAGCACGGTTCAGTTGGAGGGTGATTTGACTTGTGATGTAGAGCCAGCAACCATTTTGGAGCGTTAGGTTCGAAAGTTGAGGTCAAAAGATGTTGCTTCGATGAAGGTGCAGTGGAGAGGTCGGCCCGTGGAGGAGGCTACTTGGGAGACCGAGCGGGATATGCGGAGCAGATACCCTTACCTATTTGAGGTTACAGGTATGTTTCTTGACTCGCTCGAGGACGAGCGTTTGTCTATGTTGGGGAGGATGTGACGACCCGACCCGTCGTCTTATGAGTTACCGCTCCGTTTCCCCCATTTTCTACTTCTTTATGCTTCATTATCAGTGTCTTGTGAGATCGAGTTGGTTTGGAGTGGTTTCAGTAGGAAATGAGACACTTATTTCTTTAAGGAAGGCTTAGTTTGGAAAAGTCAACCGAATGTTGACTTATGTGTTAGAGGGCTCAGATATGAATTCCAATGATTCGGTTAGCTTTCGGGGATGATTTGTGACTTAGGAATGTGATCGGAAGTGATTTTGGAGGTCCGGTGTAGAATTAGGCTTGAATTGGCGAAGTTAGTATTTTGGCGATTTCCGGTTGATAGGTGAGATTTTGATCCGAGGGTCGGAATGGGATTCCGAGAGTAGTTGTAGCTTCGTTATGTGATTTGGGATGTGTGTGTAAAATTTCAGGTCATTCGGAGGTGATTTGGCTGGGTTTTTGATCAAATGCTTGTTTCGGAAGTTTTAGAAGAACTTAGGCTTGAATCCGATGTAATTTGATGGTTTAGGTGTTGTTCGATGTGTTTTGATGAGTGGAACAAGTTTGAATGATATTTTAGGATGTGTTGGTGTTTTTGGTTGAGGTCCCGGGGGCCTCGCGGTTGTTTCGGTTGGCTAAATGGAAAGTTTTGGACTTTGAGATATTGTAGAAATTGCAGCAGCTATGCAGGGGTATTTTGGTCTTCGCGATCGCGAGCCTGGGGCCACGATCGCATAGAAGGATTTTGGTAGGCCTGAGTTTTATTCTACGCGCTCGTAATAGAGGGTCCGCGATCGCGGAAGGTAAGTTTTTGGTGCATCGCATTTGTAGTAGGGTGTCCGCGTTCGCATAGTTCTGGGAAGTTATTCATCGCGTTCGCATGAGATAGGTCGCTCTCGGAGAGGCCAATTTGGAAATTTTGAAATATTGCTCTTTGCGATCGCGAGCCTGGGGCCACGATCGCATTGAAGAAAATCGGAGTTGGGCAGAATAGTTTTTAAACAATTCCTCCGCGAGCTAGGCCATATTTTCTTCTATTGTTGGGCATTTTGAGAGCTATTAGGGAGAAATTGAAGAGGGTTTCGAAGAGGATTGATTGGAGGTAAGTCCTATGAATTAAAAACGTGAGTATTATGTGAAATCAACCTAGAAATTCATGGAAATTTAGCTAAAGAAGGAAGAACTAGGGCTTGGGATTTTTGAGATTTTAAATTGGGATTTGAGGGGTCATTTGAACTCCGATTTTGGTGTTCTTTATATGCATAAACTCGTGGCGAGATAAGGAACCCGTTGGTGTAAAACTTTTTGAGTTTCGAGAAGTGGGATCGGGGCTCGGGTTTTACTAATTTCGGGATTTTTTTGATATTTTTCGATTGTTTTCGCTTGGGTTTTGTTCCCTTAGCCAATTGTAACGTATTCGTTATGGTTTTTGTCAGATTCGACGCGCGAGGAGGACGATTTGAGAGGCAAGGGCATAGCGATCTAGAGTTTTTGCTGGCTTGAGTTGAGTAATAAATGTAAATGATGTCCTGAGGGTTTGAAACCCCGTATTTGCACATCGTAGTGCTATATTGAGGTGACTTGCACGCCAGATAGCGAGCGTGGGTAGAGAACCATTGGGGATTGTGACTTGGTCCGTCTCGATTGATGAATTTACTGCACATTTGACTGAAATTTACTTGTTATCATCATATTTGGGCTTCGTGCCAACTGTTTGTACCCTTCGGGGATTGCTACTACTGGTTTCTCACCATTTTAACACATTATTTGAACTCAGTCCTACTATTTAATACTATTTTATAAATTCAGCCACTTCTACCTAGATTTGAAAAATTAAATGATGTTTTGGCTGAGAATTGTTATATTATTGTGGCCCGAGGGGCTTATGTGATTTCTGGACTGAGTATGGGATCGGGTTGCATACCGCAGCAGTATTATATTGATTTTGATATGAGGCCAAGGGCCTAGTTGATGCCACGAGATGGCTTGATATTGCGCTTGGGCGGTAAGGGGCCCTCCCAGAGTCTGCACACCCCCAGTGACCGCCGTGGACGATAAATAAATGGATCGGGCTGCACGCCGCAGCGGGTACTAGAGGGTACCATATTATGTGGTGATTATCTTTCTATATCCATCGCTTAATTGCTTATTTGCCGTAGCATTTCTACATTTCGATTTCATTGTTTTATCGATTCCATTCTACTTGATTTAACTGCCGCAGTATAGATTACTTTATGTTTTTCCATGATTTCTTATTCTCGGTCTTATTTATGTTTATTACTCACTGGGTCGGAGTACTCACATTACTCCCTGCACCTTGCATGCAGTTCCAGGTGTAACTGCGGCTGAGTGAGGATTTTTCTGTTGAGCTGCACATATCCGGGAGCATCGAGGTAGCTGCAATGGCGTCAGCAGCCCTGATCTCTCCCTTCTATCTTTTATTTTATTTTTTATTCCATAGACTACTATGCATTAGGTTGATAAACCTGTATTAGAGGCTTAGACTTGTGACATCGGATCCTTATGGGCTATGTAGTAGGTTTTTATTTGATATTCCGCATGTTTAACTCTTATTTCAGACTTCTAGTATTATGACTTGGTAATTTATCTATGTTAATTAATAATGAACTGTATAAGGAATTGGGTTAAGATTGTTAATTGGTCAGGCTTGCCTAGCATTGTGTTGGGCGCCATCCTGACCGGAGTTGGGGTTGTGACACCTGGTAACTTGTACATGTGGAGATAGTCGACTATTTCTAAGACTCAAAAGCTTGGAAGGTATATATATATATATATATATATATATATATATATATATATATATATATATATATATATATATATATATATATATATATATATATATATGTGTGTTTCTATTGATGATTATCCTTACTTATGCATAGGTCATTTTTTTAATAAGTAAATAATGCATTTGCAATGATCATCGATGTATGTTTTAACTGTATTTGTTTGACATTTCTTGCAACAAGCATGATCTTTCACATTTTTAGTTTGGCGCCTCAGTTGAAAGCAGACTTGAAAATAAAGCATAATTTTTGCATAAATTGTCATCATTAGCTTATAAGTGCTTTAAATTTTTTTTTGATATTATCTTGAATGAAATTCTACCCGAGCTATGAATGTCTTATTTTCGTTGGTTGCAACTGTCTTGGTAAGACTCTTGACATAATCCTTATTTATTACTACTTACGATTTTATTAAATTCAGAATATTAGTTGTACAGAAATCTCAACATGCGCTTTTTTTTAAACTAATACTTTTCTAAGAAAATTGTGAATATGGATGGAGAACTTGCAGTGGATAGCTTACAATAAATTGCTAGTGATATATTTTGTCACAACCCAAAAATCACAAGTCGTGATGGCACCTAACTCAACCCGCTAGGTAAGCCAACTAACAGAAAATACCACCCAACTGAGATAATAAAAGGATAGAAAATAGATAGCTGAACATTTACAAATTTACCAAGACCAGGTAGTACGAATCACGAGCTTTCAAGATTTGGAATTTCAAAACCGATACAATAAATACGCGTTCTGTTAGAAGATTACACAAACAGATTAGCAATAATCTAAACTACTAAGGACAAATGGCAGTTATATCCAAATACACGAACATCTTCTGAACCAGCACCCGAAGTTACCAGCAACTCCGCTCCAAAATCTGCACGGGTTGTACAGAAGTGCAGTATCAGTACAATCGACCCCATGTACTGGTAAGCATTTTGTCTAACCTCGTCGAAGTAGTGACGATGTTTTTAGTTTAAAAGATGCTTATTTAAATAACCTGTACATGAGATTAACAGTAAAGAGTTCAAAGTGTAACGGACCAAAGTATCAAATACAACTCGGTGAGCCAGACAATGAATATTATAAGGAACCACAGTAGAATATTTACGATCTTCCCTGGTATGAGATATACGTCTAAAATGTCAAAATATTATATCACATGGCGCGGTAACATCGTCGTGCTTTTATCTCATCCTCACCATATATAAATCAATTTATGAAACCATTCAATTAGCACGGCAACACCCTTCGTGCGTTCAACTTATCCTTTTCAAGTAATCGTACAATAGTACCAACCATATCACAGGAACACAACAATAGGAAGTACTAAGTAGGAAATATGCGAGTAACGACAGTGGACAAGGAAACACATGTGGATCACAGCAATGGACTAAGCGGAAAGCACGTGAGTAACAACAACAATTGGAAAACAGGGAATATCAACTTCAATTAACTAGCATATTGGAGGTCTAAGTACAAATATAACAATTAAGAAGATAACACATGTTCTTTACGAGTTAACAAGTAAGGCATGAATGGGTAGCATAATGGAAGTCTTATACTAAAGTGCAACAGAATAGATACAATATGAGTATAATCATAAAAGCAGGAATAGACATGATAATTTCAAGTTAAGCAAGTAAAGGTCATGGACAGTGCAACAACAATTGAGATAAAGTCAAGTACATGGCAATAACAACAAGTCACACCAAATATGTAAATACAACAATAGCATTTCAAAGTAAGGGCACAACCATATACACGAGAAAAACAAATATCACATTAGAATGTATGTCCCTCGTCCTCACCTTCATAGAAACATCCTTCATGCCATGACCTCACCATAACATACAAGAATAATAATATAAATGAAATGGCACGACATCACTCTTCGTGCTTTTACTCTCAAATGATATGGCACGGCATCACCCTTCATGCTTTTATTCTCAATAATGTGGCACGGCATCACCCTTCATGCTTTTACTCTCAAAAATATGGCACGGCATCACCCTTCGTGCTTTTACTCTCAATAAAATGGCACGGCATCACCCTTCATATTTTATACTCTCCCTCACATGATAATGTATAAACAATGGCACGGCATCATCCTTTATGTTTTACACTCTTCCTTACCAAGGAGAGTGTTTTAATGGATTTCCAGAAAATTCCCAATCACAACTTTCCAAGTCAACAATGGTTCAACAACCCTCAAGAATCGTATTATTGAAATATTTCCACGAATCTCATTATTGATTCAAAAAACACAAATATAGAGTCTACCATCTCAAGAATACCGGTTATAGCAATGTAGTAATGATTTCACATAGAGATGAATGAATTAGACTCATCAATGTATTCTTACAATTTCCATTAAGCTTGACCAAGTTATAACAAACTAAGTCTTGATATCTATCATTTAATATTATATCCTTAGTATTTAAGAGTAAAACAAGGCATAGCCAATGACGACTTGAATACACCACACAATGCAAGAGAAAACAATTTCAATTAATGAAGTTATGATTTTTATTCAATTTCTAAAAAGTCAACAAAAGTCAAACTACGGGCCCGCCCGGTCAAAACCCTAGTCAAGGGGTAGGTCGTGACTATCCACAGCCTCACGAGTCTAAATATGTATTTTGTTTTCAAATTCGAGTCTTATTCGACTTCCAAATCCCAAACTACGTTGACAAAACACCCAAATTTTTCCATAGTTTTCCCATGAATTTGATATTAAATATTGTATATGATCATAAAATATAGTTGAAAATTGATTAAAGATACTTACCCAATGATTTGGCATGAAAACCCCCTCTTAAAATTGCCTCACCTCGAAGCCAGGGTTCAAAAATATGAAAAAAATGAAGAAAAACTCGAAATTCTCAGCAATTCATAGGCTGCAGATGTCACACTTGAAATAGGGGGTTTGCAATTGTGAACCCAAAATTGCGCAAAAAACGCATCGCAATTGCGATGCCTGAAGAGTTCCTCTGGAGGTTGCATTTGCGACAAATTCTTCGCAAATGCGAAGACCAGCCTTTCCAAATGCAGCTGGTTCATCGTAAATGGGAAAACTGCCCAGTCGTGAGCTTTCGTCACAATTGTGATGGCCGCATTTGAGATCAATTCTTCACAAATGCAAAAATAACAGAACCGGCATTTACAAACTTTGAAAGAACATACCGAAACCAATCTGAAACTCACCCGAACCCTCGGGGCTCCAAACCAAATATGCAAAAAAGTCTAAAAACATAATATGAACTCCCTTGCACGCTTAAATCATCAAAATAACTTCTAAAACCACGAATTGGACGCCAAAACTCATGAAAATCAAACTAAACTTCAAGAACTTCTAGAATCACAACCGAGCATCCGAACCCTATCAAATCAGCTCTGAATGGCGCCAAACTTTGCAGAAAAGTTCCATATGACAAGACAAACCTACTCGAAGCTTCAAATCACACACAGTAACCTCGAAACAATGAATCACATCTCAAGCCGAAATTAATAAACTTTGAAATATCAGCTTTCCCAACTGATGCAGGAACCTATCAAATTACCTCCGATTGACCTCAAAATTCGCACACAAGTCACATTGACATTACAGACCTATTCAAATTTCCAGAATCAGAATCTGACAATTCAAGGCTAATTCTACTACGGACCTCCAAATTACAATCCGGACATGCTCCTAAGTCCGAAATCACCCAACAAAGCTAACAGAACTGATAAAACTCCATTCCGAGGTCAATTGCCAAAAAGTCAAACTTGGTCAGCTCTTCCAACTTAGTACCCAACTCTCGAAATTCATTCTTCCAAATCGATTCCGGATAACTGAAAACCAATACAGACGATTTAGGCAAGTCATATACTCGAGCCCTTAAAATACCGATGGAAGTGCGAATACCCAAAATAACCAATCGGGTCATTACATATTTATAGTAGTTGAACTATACAGTCATAAAGAAGCATTAAAATGATGAATGTTGGATTCTAGCAATGCAAGATTTGTTGAACGAAGCTGGAAGAATCAAAAGTATGGAAATCAAATGCCAGGCAAAGGAGCTCCACTCATGGATTTATAAAGCCTGATAAGATTGGTAAGGTTATGAAAATTATGTATAAACTTGTAGCTCAAGGTTTCACAAAAAGAAGGTTTATTTTTTCCTAGAGAGTTTTATTAGAACATCATTTTTATGTGCGTATTACAAAATTTGTAAACTGTATTTGTATGGTTGTTGAAATATTTTTTAAAATGGTTTGAAAAGTGCATAACATTTTTCTCTCGTCTCTCTCTGGAATTGAAAGTTTTTTTTAATCACATCCTCATGACCAAGACTATTTATCATTTGAAAAAATTCATGTTTATCATCTGACGATTATTCTTTCCAAAGATGCATTTACAAGAGCATATTTATTTGGTAATACTAACCAAAAGCATGTCAAATTTTTTTAAGCCTCTAGAAGATGATCGGTTTGAAAATTAGTATGATGAAAATTTACCTTCATCTTCGCATTCTAAATAATGCGAAGCAAAGGAAAAATTAGTAAGTCCAACGATGGAATAAAGTAGCAAGGATATTTTCAGAGGCAAACCTTGCAGGCAACAAAGTGGACTGAAAAAATATGGCGTGGAGATTTTTTTTAAGATTCTTATGTCATGGGAAAAAACAAAACCAGAGCACAAGGCACAACATCTGTCATTAGATTGCTTGTGACGGAAAGTGTTTTGGAAATTCCCGGAAGACATTGGCCATCATCTTGCAGATATTTCCTCACATTTACAAAAGAATGAAAATGATGTCCTAGTGTATCATTTTTTGGTAAAAAAAGATTCGTTATCATCTTACCTCTTTTATGTTTATTATTTGTATGATTTTAATTCTATGATAACATATTTATGGTTCGATTCTATTAGAATTAATTTTAAATAAATTTAAAATTGTGTCGTCTTGCTGTACGTTAATAGAAGTCTAATAATTCTCTTCAAATATTTGAAATTGATTTTGGTTGACCTAAAATGATTCTCGTGCTTCGTATGGTCAGAAATGATTTGATTACTCAAAAGTTTTTCCAACTTAATCAAACCTTTAGTATTGATTGTTTAGTGTTTATTATACTCGTCGTTAGTTTTACTTTAAAATGGATGAGTTAATAGATTGTGAATTTATCTAATTGAGAGATTCTTGAATATAGATTTTTAAATTAATTGAGCGTATTCTTTATATCCTATTCCACCCTTTTGATGATGACAAAAGGGGGAGAAAATAATGTGTACAAAAGGATGAAGCTCATGTAGAATATATGGAGACAGGGGGAGCATAACCGAGGAATGCATAGAGTGAGGGGGAGTTCACACTTGATGTACTATATGCATTTCGAGAAGAAGACTTTAGGGAAGTAACCAATTTATCTAGCTTATCACTGTCTTTAATTAAGTCTTTGATTAAATTTTCTTCTTTTGTACTCAATAGTTTGTCATCATCAAAAATGGGGAGATTGTCAGCTTCAAGGTTTCATGTATTAATTTTGATGATAACAAACCAATACAATTATTAATCAAAGAACATTTACTTGTGGTAATCTTATTTTTGTATAGATTTATTCAAGAAAGAAGATTCTGGTAAAGATCCAAACAAATTTGGGAAAAG
The DNA here is from genome assembly GCA_026770625.1 of Nicotiana glauca. NCBI lineage: Eukaryota > Viridiplantae > Streptophyta > Magnoliopsida > Solanales > Solanaceae > Nicotiana > Nicotiana glauca. Next base: position 80,603 of record MU743627.1, on the reverse strand, counting down.
AGATATCATGTGAAGAATTCATCAAGGCAGATTTTTTTCAAAGATTTGATCTCCAAGCATCATAGAAGGAATAATATTTGAAAATGAAATTTCAAATATTGAATGGTTTATTATAATATCAAAAGAAGAATCTACGGAGATTATGGATGGGAAGTTTTTCAATATATAAAAGGAAAGTTGCTAAAATCGTGAAAAAGATCTATTATCGTGTGGAAGGAAGATACTATAAGGAAGAGATATACAAGACCAAGGAAGAATATATTTTTTATGAAAAGAAAATATATTATGGGTGTAGTATCTATATTATGGAAAGAGACTATTTTTCAAGATCAAGAAAGGAGTCAAAGATTTATTGAGATCTATCAGGAAGAAAATATTTTATTAAGAAAGATATTTTTACTAGAACAAGTATTACAAGGAATTGGCCAAGTCTTGAATTTAAGGAATGTTGCACAAAGAATCTTATTATTCCGAATATTTATTACGGGATGAGATGAAAAGTACTATTCTATGAAAATTCAATTATGGAAAGAAGCATGAGTTACTGGAATCAATCAAGAATTACTACAATCATGGAAAAGTAAATCATGGGAATTTTGATATAATCATCATGACTATTTTCATGTAGATATTCATAAAGATTAGATATTGCAAAAAATTATTAATCATGGATCTATTCAAGGAAAGAATTGATATTTGCATCATGATGAGAAATTCAAATTGTCCAATTCAAAAGGAAAGTTTGCATTAACAGAAACTATCTAAATCTGCCTTATAGAAGTCACGTGCATATCTTCATATAAAGACTTGATGGCTTACAAGAAAAGAATCTTTTATACAAAAGGCTTTAAATGATATGTCCTTGATTAAATGTTTCGTAGTTTGTAAAGATTTCTTTAATGGATATTAATTTGTACCCAAAAGGAAAGAGTAGTTACTCTTCAACATCGAACTTAATCGAGACAAGGATTGTGATCATGCTCAGATTGGCAAGAAACAGTAAAGGAAAGTTGGAGCAGCAGCAAAGGAATTGCTTTTCCAAAATTAGAAGTCCGCTGCAATGGCTAGAATATTCAACGACCAAGTATAAAAGAAAAGATACTTGCAACAGCAAATTTACAAAGCGTTCTATACAATTGTCTATCCAACTATATGTTCTTTATTCTACTTTTAACAAGCATTATAATTCACTTTGGTAGATTTACTATGTACACAAAAGAGAGAAGACAGATAAAAAAATATTGGAGAGGCAATGTGTCCGAGAGGTTGTGCCATTGTTCGTTCCTTTGGTGAGCGAGTGAAAACCAACTCATGTTCGTTGTTGGTGAGCGAGTGAAAACCAACCCTGTCAACGTTAGCGGTGATCACTAAAAACCATAAAGGATGTACTCAATTAATTTACCAAGAGCTCTAAAATACAACACTCTTGTAACCCAAGAGGAATGGATTAGGATACCACATTGGTTTCGAACCAGTATAAAATTCCTAGTGTCATTTACTTTATCACTATCATATTATATTATTCCTTTACTATTTATTGTGATTAACACTTGTTTAAATCAAAAGGACTAATAGTTCTACGCAGNCCCCCCCCCCCCCCCCCCGTACTTTCAATACCACCCCTGTTTATAATACTACAAAATCAAATTTGACTAGTGTCTAGAAAACCTATTCCTACGTGATTTTGGTTGTGAATCCTAATGTCACGACCCAATCCCGGTCGTGATGGCGCCCAACACAACTGCTAGGCAAGACCGACCATTTACACTCTCAACCCGAGCATGAAGCTCAAAACCAATTATTTGGATACCATTAACAGCATTAAAGCTTAAAGTATAAACTGATAGAAATAAGCTGAATATCACGATAATACTGAACACACTCCCAAAGACCTGGGAGTCATGAGTCTAGAGCATCTAACAATACAGTATAATAAGACTCCAATAATACATAATCTCAAAACTACGGAAAGATTATAAAAGGGATAGAGGAGGAGTCGGATCCTGCGAACGTCAGGTATCTACCTCAACAACTCTAGATAAACTCTGAAATTAGCAAAAGCTCAGCTAAACTCCCGGGATACCTGGATCTGCACACATGGTGCAGGGAGTAAAGTGAGTACTTCCAACTCAGTGGTAATAGGCATATATAATGACTGAAAGTAAGAAATCCCGAAATACCACAATGCAAAGCTATAACCAATACTCCTACACATTAACAGTGTAATAACAACAATTAATGACAGATAACACAAGTAGGTATAGATGTATGAATGCAATGCAATGCACATGACCGTTGCGGCATACAGCCCGATCCATTTGGGTACCCGCGGTCACTGTGGGGGTTCAGACTCTGGAGGGGCTCCTACAACCCAAGCGCAATGACATAGTAGCATTCGCTGCGACGTGCAGCCCGATCCACAATCAGTCCAAATATAT